>VDFB02386181.1:0-143054 GCA_007258455.2 Sequoia sempervirens | reverse complement strand
TAATATCTCTCCTATTTATGATAAAGATACTTTTTTGGTAGAAGAACCAATTGATGAGAGTTGTGAGAATCCTATTTTCCTCTCTTCCCCTAGGAAAAACATTATTGAACAAGAGAATGCCATCATTGATAAGAAATACAATCCAACCATAGATGAATCCCTTGATTTTGATGAAGTCATTTTAGAAGAACCGACCTTTGAATTTCATGAACATCTAGTTTGTTTCTCTCCTAAAAACTCTCCTACTAGGGAAAATATCACAGTGGAAGAAAATAAGAACATTGAAACATTTATTTTAAACAATAATGACAAGACTTCCTTAGATGAAGATGATGAAGTGACATTAGACTCTCCTTCACTAAGAGATCATGAAAATAAGGATATGTCTTTTGAGGTTATGCACATTAGATATCCCTTGAAGTAATCTCCCGAGCCTAAACTTATCATTTATCCACCCTCACAAAAACCACAAGTTCAAAATAAACCCGTGCTTATCTTAGAACCACCTAAAAGGCAACTTGATAATGTTTCACAACAAACAAGTTATAATACCATTGCTCATACACATAACACTAGGAATAATCTATAACCAATACAAACAACTCAACATCTCTCCCATTTACTAACCCTATATTACCTGGTCTTCCTCATTTTCCTTTAAAAAGAGAAAAGGAGTATGATCCTACTGAACAATTTAAGAATACTTATGCTAAGATATCCTTATGGGACCTTATTCAAGCCTCACCTATTTATAATAACATGCTTCAAAGTTCTTTGCAACAAGTTCCTACCCCTTCTAATGTGCAATCAAATGATGTGGCAGCCCAAATTCAAGCTATAACTCCGGAAAACTTAGACATTACTTTCTATCAAGACAAGTTACCTTTGATAGAAGAGAAAAAATGACATGATGCATTCATGATTAAGGTTTGTGTTAATTAAATTGGGATAAAGAGAACTCTTGTTGATAGTGGCTCAATGCTTAATGTGTGTAGCATAAGCCTTTTGGATAGGATTAAAGTAGAAAAAAGCCAAATTCAACCAGATAATCTATCCATTCATGGATTTGATAATGTAGGAAAACAACTACCTAGTGTGATTACATTTCCTATTAAATTTGGGAAAGTAACATTACAAACTTCAATACACATTATGCCTGATGATCTTTCTTACAACCTCCTCCTAGGGAGACCATGGATTCATGCAATGATGGGGTACCTTCTACCCTCCATCATGTAATGGAGTACGCCTATGAAAAAACATTTTACACACTCAAGGGCGATCTTGAACCTAAAAGTTGTTTGATTGTTGAGAGAGAAGGATGAGATCCTTTGGAAGCATGGGAATCAACTACAAAAGTGGAAGTCACAAAGGAAAAAGAACATGAAAAGCAAATTGAGGAAGTCACTAAATTGTTAGAAGATGATCAAGGTTCCTTAGATTTCACACCAACATTTTATTGGATGTTGTGGTTGTGTTGCTGATATGTGGTTGTCATTGATGTCAACATTATTAGCATTAGTACATTTGAAGTTGTATATGTTGAGGATATTGAGAAAATTATAATGGAATGAGTTGTGGGTTGTCAGTGGTAAAGTGATGTTTTGTTTGTTGGTGAGTTTTGTACATTATTGATTAGAGGTTGTGGACTAAAGGTTTTATTGTTGAGTATATCTAGTTTATCCATGTTGAGATTCAGAGATCCACGTGAGGATTTGTTTTTTGATAGTTTTTTTGTTACTTTAGTTTGTGTTCCTGAATAAATATTAAGTGATTCCAATTAGTTTAGTTGTTGTGGATGATTCTCTGGTGATTCATGATGCTTGTGGATGTTTCTAGATTGTGCTCTATCTGTGTTGCACATCCACATTGATCATTGTGCTCACAATCCAAGATTTTCTCTTGAGTGTTCATTTTTTTCATGTTCTTGGCTGACAAGGTGTTGAAGCATGTTGTGGATCTTCGAGGAGAAATTAATTGAAGTGTTTTTGTGTTGGATATGTTGATTTTGGTCCTCACTATGTTTTGTCCAACCTTGGTTGATTCACATTGAAAATTATCTATTGTTTTGGGCCGACAACTTGTATTCATTTTATTATTTCTTTGTGGCCGACTTGTAATGATGTAATTTCATGTTGCGGATTTATGAGAGTGATTGTTTATTCTAATTGAATTATTCTTGAAGGTTTTCTTGTGTATGATATGTGTGAATAATGTCCTAATCATTTGAAGGAAGAGAAAAGTGTGAAGAAGAGTGAAGAAGAGTGGAGAAGAGTGAAGAAGTGTTCATGTGCTTAACTGGAATTGTAATTAGGCATTAGCAGATGCTATTTTCTCAATTCAAAATCTAGATGGTTGTAATTTGAATCTCTTTGTAAGACAGTGTGTCTTCCTTTATAACTGAGTAGTGAGCTCTAGGTAGTGTGTCCGGATGCATGTGCATTCCCCATTTATTCTTCTTATAATTTTAACAAGGTATAATCTTGTGAACTGACCTCCACCATGGTTTTTCCCCTAATAGGGTTTCCACGTAAAATTTTTGGTGTTATGTGTGTTTGATTCATGCTTTCATTGATATTGATTAGATCTGAGAATAAGGATTAATAAGTTTAATAATTTTCAAATTCGGTGACAACTGATTCACCCTGCCCTCTCAGTTGTATGCCCTTGTGTTGCCAACACATTCATGGGTGAATACAAGATCAGAAATAAAGAGTTTGAAAAGGGAAAAGAAAAATTAGTAATATTGACATAAAATTCAACACAAAATTCAAAAGCATCCACTTTGACCACTTTAGAAGAAAAGACAACATACATGAAAAAATTTGATGAAGTTGATTATGAGCAACCTCCAAATCGAGAACAAATGAAAAATATTTATGGAAGAGGTTATGAACTTATGAAAAAACTTGGGTATAGTGGAAAAGGATGTGGTGCTAGAGAACAAGGTATCCATGCCCCTATAGAGCCTAACACGCAAGAAATGACTAATGGTTTTTGTTATTTTCCCTCGAAAGAAACAAAAAAGCCTTCACTCAATATCAACACTCACAAAATATTCTTCCAAGCCAACTTTAACATTAGTGCATCCTAAACTAATAGATAATACATGTGGGAATAGCTCATTAGATATGCATCAAGTTGATACTTTGTCTAGACATCATAATCAATAACATTAGTTGCCACTCCTTGCCATCTAATAGTTGTAGGATCATAGGATACTCACTATTACATTTTTTACATTAATTTCAAATCATTTCCTTTTTGCAAGGATTGGCATATCATCATTCACTCTTAGCTCATCCTTGTCTTGCACTAATTGGGGTCAAGGGGTTAGGTAGATTTTTCCTCATATATCACTTGTCATTGTCTCTTTTGGATAGTTGACCATATTCCATGTATATATAAGAGCAATCTTGGGATGTGGATGACATGCTTAAGTCGGCTCACATATGACATACTTTTCTTTCTAGGTTTAGCATTGTATTTTTGGGGAAAACCCCTCCTTCCGTGTTCATGGCGTAGCTTTATTTTGGAAACATATTACTTGGAATAGGGTTTTTCGAGGAAAGCTCTCATGTCTTAGGAGAAAACATTGGCTACTTTAAAGCAGTTTCTCACAACAATGGTGTTAGCAAGCACTTTAAAGTGGGAGCATACATCGGTGACATCTTTTGGCATATTTCATGGCATGATTTTCTTTCTTCTTGTGATGTTTCCTTTTCTTGGTGGTGTCAGTTGGTTTGATGTACTCCAAGAGTGTGATATTTCTAAGCATACGATCTCCCTTAGTGGCATGATGTGAAATGAGAGGCATCCCATAAGTGGAAATCTGATACTCTTTGACTTGTCCTCACTTGGAGACATTAGAAACAATGTTCCCTAAGAAGAAGACCTTACATGAACAAAGAAAAATCTCCTTTAACAAAAAATTATAGACATGAAATTCAAAAGCATTCAAAAGCATTACATTGTGGTGCCTTATCAAAGTTGTTAAGAGGATAATTTCGATATGGTATGGGAGGATAATATGATTCTCTAATTTTTCACCTCATTGGGATAACTCAACTAGTGGACAAAATAAGGTTCCACTACCCCATTGTGAGCACGCATGTTATGGACAAACAACCTAGACCTGGTCCACATAAGTTGGAAAGACCATCAAAACTTGATCCTTTTTCTCAGACAAACAACCATGTTCCACATTATGTTGGAATACTTGTGCTTGATCCTTTGTTTTTATTTGTTTTTCTTGGCCTTTGATAGGGTATGACTATGTATCTTTGTTATTGTTGCATACTTAAGTTTCTTTAATGTCTACTTTAGTGTGACTTTGTCATGGGGGAAAACTCTCACTAAAGTGGGGGAAAAATGTATTAACAAAAAAAGTATCCCTTTTTTCTGCATTTGGAAATAATTAACAACAAATGAATCTAAGATTTCCTTGATTAGTGTTGTAATGTGTTTTACGCATTCACATTGAGTCTAGGGCCCTTTTTAATAAAATAAACCTAATTATGCCTTATTTATGGTGTTGTAAAGTGTTTTATTACACTTTCACACTAATCTAGGGTTTCATTAATTAATTGTGGTTAATTGAGGTTAATTGGCCCCTTTAATTAAAATCTAAGCCTTATTGATTGCATTTTTCAAGGATCTATCCCGACTCCCATTAATGATATTACATAACATTTACATTGGAAAAGTTGGAGTTTTATAAATCTGTGCTGGATCCATTCGCCACTATTGGAAAATGGGTCCTCCTAACATAGGACACCCCTTTTTTGTCATATTTGAGATGGTTTTTTGATGTTATTTCATCCACTTGAAGCTAGGTCCCGGGAAATTGTGCTAGGACCCATTCACCCAAGGTGGCGAATGGGTCCTCCTTACCTAGGACACCCCTTTTTGAATTTATTTGTGGTGGGATTTTAATGATTTTCAATCCTAGATCTGATGTCAGCTTAGTTTATTTAAATTTTGGGGTTAATCCTTAGATTTGGTATATACATAAGATTAATTCACATAGTTTCATCCTAAGTGACCTAGCAATTTCAAGTATTCAAGCATTATAGAAAACTTATGATCAAGAGAGCATTATAGAGAATTTCAAAGGAATTCAAAGGAAGATTAGTGAATTTTTATTGCAAGAATTCAATATTATATCATCATTTCAAAGGCATAGTGCATCATATATGTTGTTGAGCTAGTGTGTTGATTTAGTATTGAAGATCCATTGGTAAGCATTATTTCACGTCCAATTCAAGATCAAGATCTACATTCTCCATTACCACTTGAATTTTATATTGCATATTTACATTCCAAGACATCTTCCAAGGTATCATTGTTCATTATTTCATGTTTCATGCTTCAATTTCATTGTTTCATCACAAGGTTTAATTACCTAAAAGGGGTTTGACCAAGGAAAACCCCTATCCTCTAACAATCAACAAGATTTTCTCCTCTTTGATGTGTGATTGCAGTCTCATAGGTTGAAGATCAAGTGGAGAACAGGATTGCAACAAACTTGTAAAAATTGAAAAGTTGCAAAGTTGTCATTCATATTGCAAGAACATAAAATCAAGGCTACACAATTTGTTTCAGGTTTTCGGGAGTTGAGCACTAAGGAGCTGGAAGTGAAGACATCAAGGGAAAAAAAACCAGATCTTAGTTTTCAGAAACCCTAACAGGGACCCATTCACCACTTGGGGTGAATGAGTCCTCTTTGACCTAAAAATAGCAAGAATTCAACAAGGTACACATTGTTTTATCCTCTAAAAAATTACCTTATTGTTGCTATAATAGTTAGGAGTGTTTTTTGATTGTTATTTGCATCATATCATACACATAGTTGCATGTTTAGAATAAAAAAACCTAGTGGTTTATCATCTTGATCAATTCATTTTGATAAATCCCAATTTTCCCATATAAACAACACCTTAGGGGTTCACTTTTACAAAAAATTGAGTCAACTCAAGAGTTTCAAAAATACAAATCCCATTAAATACTACTCCAAAAGTTGATCCAAGTTTTATAGTAACAACAAGGTCAAAACACAAGAGAGACATGAAACAAAACCAAAATTTATCTTCCATGAGTGATCCAAACCAACAAAACCTTACAATGCAAGAATTCAATCCTAGAAGTTTCACAACTCCATCACAAAATCCACCTCAAACTTCTCAAGAAATGGGGTACCAAGTAGAGGATGGTACCAATAATCCCAATGAGCTTACCAAAGAAGAATTACTTGAGTTGTAACAAGATCCCAAGATTCACCATCTTATCAACACCATGATGAAATTGAACCAAAATCAATACATGTTGGCCTTCAAAAAAGGAGCTAAACTCCCTTCCACATTCGATTTGAATACACTTAGGGAGAAAGCTTTGGGAAATTTTGCATATATTCCTCAAATGTCTATCACATAACCCGTGGTCCAAAATGTGGTTCAATTTATCTCTCAACCATCTTCACCACATGTGCCAAGTCAACCTTTAAATTCTATATTGGTTTCATCTATTCTTGCAACTCAATAAGGAACTCAACATGGTCTCACTCAAAATCTAGGGAACAACACAAATTTGGGTACTTAAAACACAAGCATCCCCCAAAACATCTCCATTCCACAACACCCTTAACATCCAAAAATAGCAATTACATCAAATATCCATAACATAAATATGCCACCAACATTTCATGCCCAACCACATTCTTCAATCACAACAAATACCCAAAGTGTTCCTAATGTTCAACAAAATCAAGTGATTCAAGCACCCCAAGTGAATTTACAAGGATAAGTGAATACAATAGTGCAAGGTCAATCATCAACATAACAAGTTCAATCATCAAACCATCCAATTGTTCTTCAAAATCAAATGGTTCCACAACAAGTCCCTCAACATCAAGGAAACACATCAAATAAATTGGTCCCAAATCAAATCAATTGAGGAAACCCATAAAACCAATTGGTCCCAAATCAAATCAATCAAGGAAACCCATCAAATCAATTGGTCCCAAATCAAATAAATCAAGGAAATCCTTCAAATAAATTGGTCCCAAAGCAAGGTATGCCACTAATATCACAACACCAAGTGGCATCATATCAATTATCCCAACCTTTGATTCAACATCAAGGAGTCCCTCAAACAATGCAAAATCAAATGGATCCTCAAACTTACATTCCTCCATCACAATCCAAAATTTTGCAAGGATTGATATCACAACAAAATAAAGGACAAGTTTCACAAGCTCAACATGTACCAAATCAAAAACAAGTGTCCAACAATAAAAATGATCACACATCAACCACCCCAAAATCAATTCAATCCTCCATTACAAGCAACTCACAACATGATTCTACAAAATCCACCACTTGTGGCTCAAAATAAAAACATCCCATCAAGCCAATAGATTCAATCAAATTGATTTATCCCAAATTAAAACACCATTCCATCACCTCAACAACAAAATGCTTTGTCTCATCAAAAATCTATTGTGTATCAACAACAACAATAAGATCAATTGCAAGCCCGACAACAAGCTCAATTATTAGCACAACAACAAGCTCAATCACAAGTACAACAACAAGCCCGATTGCAAGTTCAACAAAAAGCTCAATTACAAGCACAACAATATTCCCAACAACAAAAAATGCTTGTACAACATCACCACCAACAACAAGGCTTATATTACAACCAACAACAACCATACACAAATTCACAACAAACTCTCTTGAATCAAAACTCACAAGGAGCAGACAACACACCACCACCATTATCACCATTTAATCTGCAATACCAACACATCCCACCATACATACCATACAATACATTCAACACAAACACACCCCATTATCAAAATCTTGCATATAATTCATCTACTATTCCTCAATACAACACATATGCTCCACCACCAAATAATCCTCAAGATGATCTTTCCTCACATATCAGAACACTTACACAATAAATTCAATATATCAAGTTGGAAAATGAAAAAATCATATGTACAATGTGAGTTGTGTCCATATCCTTTTGATTGTAACATTGTAGTGATACCATTCTCGCTAGGATTTGAAATCCCTAAATTTCACAAATATAAAGGGTGTAGAAATCTAGATCATATCAAGGAATTTTATGTGGCATGTATGGAAGTAGCATACAATGAATCCTATTTGATGTTTCTTTTCCCACATAGTTTGGGAGGCTAAGCCATAGAATGTGTAGTGTAGAAAAGTGTATCCCTTTTGCATTTTCACACTTAATTTGGAATTAATATTAAAATGGACTTAATTATGCCTTAATTTAGTGTTGTAATATGTGTTTTACATATTCACATTAATTTTAGGGCCCTATTAATTAAAAAGAAATTAATTATGCCTTAATTTAGTGTTGTAGAGCATTTATTTACACTTTCACACTTATTTATGGCTCCTTTAACTAATTGAGCTTATTTTTTCTTAATTGGCCCCTTTAATTCAAATTGAATCCTAATTTAATCATATTTTCAGAAGAGGAAACCCAACATTCATTAATGCCTTAACATAACATTTCTCATTGAGCAATGTGGTTCCTAGATGAGTAGCCTAGGACCCATTTGCCCATGGGTGAATGGGTCCTCACTTAGACATAGGACCCAAATTTAAACTATGTTTTTGGTGGTATTTTAACATATTCAAATCCATATTCAAATGTTGGCTTGTGTTATTTGAATTTTAAAAAATTAATGATACATACCTATAAATATAAAGTCATTTCACTAAGTTTCACCTAGAAATTTCAAGTTATCTCAAGAGCACTTTCACAAGAGAATTTCAAGGTATTCAAGAGAAGTTTTATTGAAGAATAATTGCAGAAATCAAGATCCCATTGTCACATCAAATACTTCTTGCATCATGCATGTTTTTGGAGCTAATATGATGATGTAGGTTTCATGATCCATTCAAGCATTTAAAGCATTGTTTCAAATCAAGCTTCAAGGTTCAAGATCCACATCCACTAAAGCTATTTCATGCAATTTGTAGATCTACATTCCAAGGTTTATTCAAGGGTTTGGTGAGTTGTGACATTGAGTTGTTCATTCATCATTCCTTCATGCTATTTTGTTTCAATTCAAGGTTTAATTACCAAAATTGGGTTTGACCAGGGAAAACCCCCATTCACCAAAAACAAAACATTTTCCCCTCTTGATTTGTGTTTGGGATTTAGGTGGAAGAAATATTGAAGATTTCTTGAAGAGAAAAATTGGAGAACTTTTCAAAGTTGCAAGATTTGTCATAAAAGTTGTCATCTCACGAAAACTCAATTGTAGAATTTATTTCTAGCTTTCTAAACCCAAAAATTGGGAAAATTGAGAGATTCAGATCTATAGTAGAGGCTCCTGAAAGTTGCAGAAAAACCCTAAGTCAGGACCTATTCGCCCTTGGGAAAATGAATCCTAGGTCAACTTCAACAAAGGACTTTTGGTGATTGGTAAACGTCATTCCACCCTTCTCTGATCTATGATCTGATTTCTGGTTCCATTAGTATTGAGCTTAATCTATTAGATTTGAGTTTTATATTGCATTTTAGAGTTAGTTTACTATTTTTAGTTTTTCTCCCAAAGTGTTGTTTTATCAAGACCCCCATCCTTGCAAAAAAGGAAATATGTAGATTCACACTTTGACTTGATTCACCTAAAGGTTGTAAGTCATTTCATTATGTGGATCTCATTTCCTAATAAATTGAGGAAGAATAAGTCCATCATAATCCCATATTTCCTTCTTTTCTATTGATGCACCTATTTTTCACCATTTCATTTTTGTGAACCCACATTTGATCATTGTATTTTTCTTATTTTGAAGTCCATATTCACCTTAGATCTAGATCTTTCATTCATTTTCATTGCATTGAATTAAATATTATTTAGGTTTGTTTAACTT
Source organism: Sequoia sempervirens (assembly GCA_007258455.2). Lineage (NCBI taxonomy): Eukaryota > Viridiplantae > Streptophyta > Pinopsida > Cupressales > Cupressaceae > Sequoia > Sequoia sempervirens. The sequence continues at coordinate 133,134 of VDFB02386181.1, read as the reverse complement.
ACATTAGTTTGCATCTAATTTAGGGTTTTAGGATTGCATCTTTACATCTCTTAAAATCTGAAAAATACAAAAAAATAAGTCATTTTGCAAATCATTTTCATAGCATTGCATCATCATTAAATTGCATTTGAAAATTCAATAAAAATTACACATCAAATTAGGTCTACTAGTTTGTCATTCAATCATATTTTGCATTTTCATTCAAGCTTAATTTCAAAAAAAATTAAAACTAGTTAACTCACTGTATTAAATCAGAATGAGTCCTTGATCGGGGTTATTTCTTGAATTTTTAGGCATTAAAACATCTATTTCTGTATTCTGCTTTACTCTTTTCAGATTTCTATTTTAGTTTGCAAAATTTTTGTTACTTAAAATTGATCATATTAAGCTTCATTTAATAAATTTATTCCATTATTGTGAACTCAAAATTGCATTTATGAGATATCATTTTTAGGTTTTTGCATAGCATAATCTACAAATTACAATATTATAAATCTAAAAATCTAGAAACCCCCTTGCATTTTAAACAACGAACATGTGCATTGGTAATTTATGGAAGTCTTTAACATCTTTAGTTTACATTTCAAGTTGTGTTTTTGGAAATGATCCTAATACAATTGAACCTAATCATGCTCAATCAACTCCTAATGAATTTCCTCGTGAAGTTGAAATCATAGGAGAAGATGATGATAGCATGAACAATTTAATAAACAATTTCATTAACAATCTTGAGAAAAATTCATCCTTTTACCCTTCCATGCAACAACCAACACCCCCTACCATCCCACCACTTGAGACGTGTGGTCTTTTAAATCCTAAAATTGAGTCACAAACTAAGTCTAAACCTCCAACAATGAGTGAACCTAGCTCCTCCAATCAAGTGCATACCTATCCATCTTATGTTAACAAAGTGACCAACACAACCATCAACCTAAAAGAGCCCTATAGCCAAGGATTTAAAATCTTAAATAAGAAAGGATGTGACATGACTAATGAGCATGAAATTCACAAGCTTCTAGAACAAATCCCAAGTGAAGATACTAAAGGATTAGGATACCAAAATCCTTATCTATCCACATCTTCTAAGGATACAAATGTCCTCCCTCATAATGATGAAATAATGTCTCATAAGGATGATAGGATCACTTAAGGTCCTTCTCCTTTGAATCAACCTCAATAAGATCCTCAAACAAGCAAGAAATCCAAATGTTACAAAATCAAAAAGTTTCCATTCCTACATACTAAAACACAAATTGAATGAAAAATGGAACACCTTATTATATAGGATGGATTACATTGCCACATCCCAGTAAGGGTAATAATCCTAAGAACATGAATTATTGCACATATCATAGAACTCTTGGACACCTTATTGATGAGTATAGTGCCTTAAGGAGGATCCTTGAGCAATTTGGTATGATAGAGATAGTCCCTTAAAGCATGCACTTTGCTCCTTTCCATGTAATAGTTGTAGGATCATAGCATACTCACTATTACATGTTTAACTTTCATTGCAAATATTTTTCTTTATCACAAGGAGCTCATTCTCATCAATAATCTTCGATCATCCTTGTCCTGCACTTAGTGGGGGCAAGGGGTTAGATAGCCTTGTCCTAGTTCAACAGTACTTGATGTTGTCCCTTTGGCTAGTTATCTTCCTTTTGCATATACTGATCAAGATTGGGATGCAAATGACCTACTATAGGTTGACTCACATGTTCCTTACTAGTCTTGTCTTTGTTTTCTTTTTCATGTTCTTAGTGTGATTGCATGTGCATAATGTGATCCCCCATACTATTTTGTTTGATGTATCTCTCTTCATGTGCATTCCTCTATTTGTACCTACATTCTTCTATATGTTGTAAAAATTTATCTTTTCTTGTCTTGTGTTTTCCTTTTGGGGATGACGCAAGGTGTTGAACATTTAGATCTCTTCCATGTTGACCCAAAATATTTTCTTTGTTTTCACTCTTTATGTGTCATTCTTATAATTTTGTGAGTATTTGGGGAATGATGACATTTTTGAGATCTATAACAATGTTGTAGCAAAGATATACTATCCCCGAATCCAAGGATCCCTTCTATGTTTTGGGATTTCATTTTGGGGGCAACCCCTTCTTCTTTTACATGACATAGCTTCATTTGGAAACATATGACTTGGCATAGGGATTTCTGAATAAGCACTCATGTATTCTTTATTGTTTAGCATTATTGGCTACATCAAAGAAAATTACTCATAGCAATGGTGCAAGCAATTTCTTTAAAGTGGGGGCATACATTGGCATTATTTTTGACATTCTTTATGTTTCATTGTTTGATTTTCTTTCTTCTTGTGATGCATCTTTTTCTTGGTGGTGTCATTAGGTTTGATGTCCTCTAATAGAATGATATTTCTTGGCATATGACTTTCCTCTTAGTGGTAATGCTACGCATTGCATTCCCTAACTTACAAATCTTTTATCCTTGACTTGTCCTCTCTTGGAGATATTAGGTACAATGTTCCCTAAGAGGAGACCTTACACGAACTAAGTGAAATACTTTTGAACTAGTTTATTTTCATTTATGTTCATAAGTTTTTAGCATACCACAAATTTCTAACCTTGTGAAGCTTGAACCCTTTTCAAGGCCACCAAGCATAACACACTTTTCTTTCTAGTGGAGCCTTGCCTTGTTTGTTCATAGGTGCTTATTATAATGTAGCTTGTTAGGCCTTATGAAGCTCAAAGTTTTGTGGTGCCTTATTAAAGTTGTCAGAGGGGTAGTTGTGATATTGTATGGGAGCCTAATAATATTCTCTCATTTTCCACCCTTGGGGGCTTACCTAGTGGATAGTCAAAGTTCCATTAGCCCAGAGTGAGCGTGCGTTGTTTGCATAGTGGACATCAAGTTCTACTTGTGAATTTTTTTGGACAAATAGCTAGGCGTGTTCCACATCGCGTTGGACAGTCGAGGCTTGATTTTCCTTCTTTGTTTCTACCTATTATGCCTTGCATAACCACCCCATTTTAAACTTGTTTAAAATAGGTCTCCCTTGTTCTGTTCTGTTTCCTTTGGCTGTTTGTTTTATGCCTTGGGCGTTTTCAGTTTTATTCTGCCAGATGTAGAATCGAGACTGAAACCAAACTTTGGAACTTTTCTAAGTTCTAGGTTCCGATTCCGATCTGGTTTTGGTTCTGATGAGTTTCCTTTGTTTTTGTTTGTTTGTCCTTTGTTTTGGCGGATTTGGAACTCGGACTGAAACTAAACTCTGGAACTTTTCTAAGTTCCAGGTTTCGGATCCATTCCGGTCCCAATTCCGCCGATCTTGTTTGTTTGTTTTGCCTTTGTTCTTTGTTTTGGTCTCTTTTGCAGGGCCGGGTTTGGAATGGATTTGGGATTTGGATTTTTTTGTAAAGTTTTGGTTTCCTCATCTAGTTTCGACTCCGCCCCCATCCTGTTGTGGTCTTGGTTACTTTGCTTTTTGCGAACGCATAACCAAAATGTGGGCTGAACTTGGAAATGTTGTTTATTTTCATGTTTTGTTCCTGTTCTGACTCCGGTCCCGATTCTGGTTTCATTTTTGGCTCCACCCTCGCTGGTATTAAAGGTAAGTATGTTTTTGGTTCGGATTTGGTTCCGCCTCTGCCAGAGTTGAGTTTCTTTTTGCTAAGTATAATTAAATGAAGGATATATGAAAGGTGGGATGAATGATGATATTTTCTATGCTTTAGAGGACTAATAAAGGCATTGTTTTGTAGGATTAAAGCATGTCGAGAACATCTGATGCTGTTTCTCAAGGAATTCTGTTGGAAAACGTGTCTCAATCTTACTGGCATGAAACTCCTAAAGGAGTAAAGTCGGTGAGACCCTCTGAAAGTCTTGCCAACTAGCAATTGTGTTCTACTCATTTGAAATGCTAAGGTTGCCAAGACATTTCGATTGCTGTGAGTTTCTCTATCTCTCTCCGCTCGGGGAGAACTCTCGCCGACAGTTGTTCACAAAGTTGTCATCGAGGAGACTCTTGGCCGAAAGGTTTACACTCGGTATGACCTCCTGCCGATGGTTGTGGTCTCACCAATGGGTATATATGTCTTTGGTGAGACTCCTGGCAACATGTAGTGTTGGGGAGAGGTGTGACCTTCAAAGACCTCTTAGCGATTATTGAAGTCTCATCAACAGAAGGAAACTTCGATGTGACATGGAAGCTCGCTAATACCTCTTGCCGATAGCGATGGTCTGGGGGATGGTCTTGGATATCGGTATGACTCTTATAGCTCGTTATGACCTCTTGCCGATGGTTGTAAGTTATGTCGATAGCATCAGTGGAGCATTGTAGCATCGGGGAGACATGACTAGTGTCTCACCGACATGTGATTCTACTTGAACGACTTTTGACCGTCTGAAGATCCTACGTGGTATGTGTTCAACCAATTAGAGGAAGCTGAAGGTGAAACATTGGTAGTTAGACTGTTGTGACCATTCCTGTGAGGAAGATCAACAGATTGTGAGAGATATGGATATACTCTGTAATCGAAGATGATGATAGGTTTGGTGAACAGTGGTGTTCATCTGTAAAGATCTAGACAAAAAGGAAGAAGCTGCAAGTCTCAGTGATAGATGGGATGTCTGCTGGAAAAAGTGGATCAACATTAATGATAGTGCTTCAGAACATTCAAAGCAGCTTTGCGGGAGCAGTTTTTGAGGTCGAGGATGAAATGTGTGATGTCTTAATAGCGGACATGAGGGCTGCGAGTTAATGATGGTGGTTGTAAAAGATCTGGAAACCATGCCTGAGATTGATCTTTCACCAACATGAATAGAATGCATGCATTTAATGCATCATGGACTTTGTTCAAACCCATTTTCTATAACTGACTTATTTTGTAAACCCTTAAATGGGGACGACTCATTTTTGGCGCGTTTGGTATATATGGAATTTTTACCTCTTTGTAAAGGGAAGATACAGAGATATAGAGAGATAGAAAAATAGGAGATAGATAAGAGACCTTTTTCTTTAAGAATTAGCAAGCTAGGGTTTTGTAGGAAGTTAGGTGTTTTAGGTTCAACAGGAGGAAGTAATGTATCTTCTATATTTTCTTAGTATAGATGGAGATAATTCGAAGACATGGGTTTTCTATACACTGGTGATCTTGTTAGATTTGTAAATGTTGTTTATCTATTTCACCAATGGTAGAAGCAGCTAGATTTAAATCTACTTCATATTGTGCTCCAGAATGGTATTTATCTTGGGTTAATTATTTGATTTGGAAAGCTTTCAAGGAATGAAATTTTATCTTATGTTTTTTTTTAAATGATGATTTGAAATCTACTGTTAAAGTTTGCACTGTGATTGAATGAAACTTTGTATTAATTACAAGTTAACTTTATTTTGTAGTTTTAGTTTAGGAATTCCTTGGAAGGTAACAAGTCTGATTAGTTGGATGAATCAACATTCTCTTCAGTTTAAAAGCTTTAATCTATCTTTTTCTATTTCTTTAAAACCACCGATTAAAGTAGGTTTAAATATATGTTTGATCTTATAACAATCGAGAAGCTCAATACCAGCAGGCCCCTTGAACATTACAACCATATTGACCACTTTGTGAAACAACAACATTGTGAACCAACATCAAAGACCTTGGGAGGTGATCAGTTTGATTGTTGATTGTCTTTTTCAGGAGAGGTGAGATATTTCACTTTTATCTTACCTACATGTTGTGGGTTAACTCGACAACATCAACAAATCTAGTGCTAGAAGGAGGGCCAGAAGAGGAAACTGGATAATATTGGGTTTTTCTCACCAAAGAGATCCCATAGAGTTCTTCAATCAACTGACAACCCACCACCTTTGATAGAACTCAAGACCCCAACAAGACACAAGATTCACAAGACTGGGGCAACCATTATACCACCCTTGTCAGCTCCACTCACTCAATGAGGCTTTTCACCAATACCCTGGTGGATACTTGTCAATCCACCACTAACTCCATCTCAAGTGCCATTACAACTGGTTCAACCCATCCAACAACTGGCTCAACCCCCACCACTGCTACCAATGGCATTTTTTATGAATAATCCCTCTCCATTAGGGACTATTCCTAGAGGCTTTCATGATATGCCTAAGAATCCTAAGAGATTTTGTCCCAAATACATTCATGGAGAATCAAGGAGTGCTGAAGAGCACATACAAGCTTTTAAGGATGCTTGTACCAAAGCCCAGATAGCTCACCATGATGTGGTTTTTAGATTGTTCCCTTATTCCTTAGGGGATATGGCGTACAACTGGTACCTAAATCTTCCACAGGGTTCTATTCTAAGTTGGACAAACCTGGAGAATGCTTTCATCAATTAGTTCAGAGTTTATGTGGAACCAACCATTTTGTTCCACCAATTTTCTACCATTAGGAAGGAGCCATGTGAATCCCTGCCCTTGTTTAATACCAAGTTTCAACAAATGTATAGGAGACTGCAGGACCCCTATCTAGTTGCTGAGAATAGTGCCATTCAGGCATATTTTAGAGTTATAGACCCTTTGCTTGGCTTGTTCCTACAAAGGACTTATCAGCTGATAGATATTGATTCCCTATCTAAAGTTTATCATCTAGCCATCAAGTTGCAACAACAAACTAGCTCTCAACAAGGAAACTTGGGAGGAGGTTTTCCTTCTATGGGATATTAGATGCCTAACCCAACCCATTTATTCAATAATGTCCCAGGGATGTCTCCTTCCCATTACAGACCTATATCTGAGTTACAGACTCAATCTCCTATTCCATTCTTTTCCAATGGAGCTCTTGACTTCTTTCAACAATCACAAGCTCATCACGGTCCACATGGTATCATAACCAAGCTGGAATACCAAATCCCATCGGTTAGCCACCTGTTGCTAAGAGTGCTGAGAGTGAAAAGATAGTTCAACTCACAAATGAGGTGGAGACCTTAAAGAAAAATCTGTCTCAAGGCACAAATGATATGGCTCAGCTTAAACTGTACCCCTCTCAGAACCAATGTAATTACCCTAATCAGAGTAATAACAATCAAGGTAATTATCTGAACAACTACAATCACTGCCAGAGGAACTATCAAGGCCAAAAATTCCCTAACCAAGGCTATCAAAATAAAAATAGAGGATATAATCAGATGCCTAATAACAACCGACAATGGAATACATGGCCAAATAATAGTGGGGTTTCTCACAATTATCAAGCTAATGAGGATAGGCCACATGTGGCTGACCTCAATTTTATGACTAACTAGTGCAGGCTGCATGATACTACAACTCATTCTAAGGTAAATTTCCCTAGAATGGAGGTCATAAAGATGGCATAGGAAAATGCCCAAACGTTCCAAGGGAATTCAAATAAAGGAGGTGATGCAGTGGATACAACTATGAATTATGACCTCTTTGAAGAAGAACCTTCATTCCCAATGCAGAATGAGAATGAACCAAAGGAAGATGTGTATGATCACCAAGCCTTTCAGACAAAGGGAGGAGACTTTTTAAGAAATCAGAATAAGGGTCCATTCACTACATCAGCACCACCTAACCATATGGTGCCTCTGAATCAGGGTGTTGATAACAACCCTCCTCCAACAAAGGGTCCACCTGACTTTCATAACAAAGGTAATTCATTTGGTGTTTTCAAATGTAATGCAAGCTATAACATAGAATTTGATATTGTTTCTGAGATGCAGAAACAAAAAACCTCTTTATCATACTTTGACATCCTAAAGTGGTGCCCCACCCAACAGGAGATAGTGTTGAAAGATTTGGAAGAAGCTGATAAATCAAAAGGGAAAACCAAGGTGGCACCCACTGCAGACATGAACGAAGCTTTGTACAAAAGCAAGGTAGGTACCGCACCATTTCTTTTATGTTTGAGAATTTGTGGGAAGAATCTACATAATTTTCTGCTAGATTCAGGGGCTTCTGGCAATGTGATGCCATTTTCTATATGAAAGAAATTGGGATTGAACCTTGTCCAAACAAACAAGAAGGTCATCCAACTCGATAAAAAAGAGGTTAATGTAGTTGGAGAATTGAGAAATATACAAGTGAAAGTAGGGTCTGACCCTAGTATTTTAACCAATATGGATATTCAAGTAGCAGACATTCCCAAGACTTATGGTATGCTATTGAGCATAGATTTGATGAAAAGTATAGGGGGATATCTCTCCCTCGACTTTTCACACATGTGGCTACCATGGAGGGGAATGCCTACCTAGATTAGGATTGAGAGTGAACCTCACCTCAAAAATATCATCACTGAGTATGATTGTCCCAACGAGGTAGCTTATTTTGAAACCGAGATAGGGGTTTATAAAAGAGAGGAAATTCTGACCTTTTTGGTTCTTGATTCTAAAGATTTTTCAATGCAAAAATTCCCTGATCCCATGATTAATGAAAACCAATAGGTATTATCAGGAAGCTACAATAGGATCAGCTGGTCTTAGGGGAGGATATCGATTTGCAGAGTCTTCTACTCCCTAATTGGTGTAGGGTACACTACCAAAATCATTCGAAACTCATCTGCCAACCTTGCATTGGTGTTTTGAATCATGTTTCCCAAATTGAAAAGACCCGCCCAAGTCACCTTGAGGCCACTTCAGATCACTTCTCATTCGAAGAAAAAAATGCAATAATGTTAACCAGGGATAATATACCTTTAGAGGAAGTCCTCCTCAAACTGAACCTACCCTGGTCATAATACCAGACCAACGTAGTTACGATGAACAACCCCAAGGTTTGTTTGATACCCCTACACTCACAAGTATACCAAAATCCAAGGGATTAATCATAGATACAAGTGACTATTAGAAAGATATCCTAGGATTACATGATATATCATAGCGAGAATTAGATATTGCACCTGATAAACCTATTAAACAACCATTCCCAATATTTTATGCAAAAGATCCAGTGGCCCTGCCTATGGTTCACCTTATCCAAAAACCTACAGCAAGCTCAAAGAAATCAGCCCCACCTCAAGATCAGCTATGGACCCTCACGTTTAATGGATCCAAATCTAAAACACGCTGTGGCATTGGAATTGAATTAACCAGTCCAAAAGGGAAAACATTTTTTACTTCTTACAGGTTGCAGTTTGGATGCACTAACAATATAGCAGAGTATGAAGCATTAGCTCAGGGATTGATGTTCGCACATCAGAAGAAGGTCACTTCCTTGATGGTAAAAGGGGATTTGGAAGTGATTATCAGGAAAGTACGCAGCCAATACACATGTCACAATAAAAGGCTGGTAGCTTATAGAAATCGGGTATGGAACTTGATTAAAGACTTTGATGCATTTGGGATTAGTTTAATTCCTAGAGAGGAGAATAAAATAGTTGATTCATTAGCTGTTGCCGCAAGTACCCTAGAACCTGTGCAAAGCTCCAAGCTTAAGAGATTCTTCGTAGAATTGGTATCCACCCTAGCTATTCTCGATAATTTCAGGAACTTTCAAGTCTTCGACGATGATCAACATATCCTTTCTTTTCTAGCAAGCTCAGATGTTTTTGAAGGACAGATCACCGATGAGTTCGACAGGGATCAAGGAGACTAGAACCCCGAAGACTGCAATATAGAAGGGGTCCTCAATTTAAAAAGTAATAGAATTCCAAAGGGAGTGGTGGCCTTAGAAATAATTTTTGATTAAGACCCAAGGGCTCGAAAAAATGTGTCAATCGAAGATAAAGGAGGTGAATATAAAACTATTAACCTAGCTGATTCTAGCCCTGAAAGAAATGTTTACATAGGGAAAGCCTGCCCTAGAGAAATTAGAAAAGATATACCGAGGGCACTAAAGAAAGATGTTGTTGCAATAGCTTGGGGGTATGAAGATCTAAAAACATTTGATACTTCTGTAATAACTCATACTATCCCTCTAAAACCTGAAGCTAGACATTTCGGCAGAAACAACATTCCATCAACGCCCTGATTGAACCAATGATCTTTAAGGAAGTTCAGAAATTACTTTGTGCAAGAATAATCTTCCCTTTATGACATTCAACATGGGTGGCTAACTTAGTTCCAATTCGTAAGAAGAATGGAGAGATCAAGCTATGTGTAGATTTTAGGAATCTGAATAGAGCTTCAAAAAAAGACAACTACCCACTCCCTTCTCTGGATGAAGTTTTGCAAACTGTCAATGGGTCTCAGATGATGTCATTCCTAAATGGTTATTCTGGATACAATCAGGTGATTGTTAATTATGAAGAAAAAATGAAGACAGCCTTCACTACTAAGTGGGGAACATTTGCTTACAGAAGGATGCCATTTGGTTTGATAAACATTGGAGCAACCTTTCAGCGTGCCATGGACGTAGCATTCAAAGATTTGATTGGTAAATGAATCATCATTTACATGGATGACCTGACAATATTCTCTAAAGATAGACTAAACCATGCTGTAGACTTGGCTAAAGTTCTTGAAAGATGCATCCAATATGGTGTTTCTCTGAATCCTAAAAAGTGTGTGTTCGTGGTTTTTGAAGGGAAACTTTTGGGACACATAATCTTGGAAAGAGAGATATTGATAGATCCAAACCGAGTTGAGTCTATTTTAAAGTTAACCATGCCAGGAAGTAAGAAGGAGATGAGATCTTTCTTTGGAAATATCAACTTTGTGAGAAAGTTTATCACAGGTTTTGCAGAGATTGTTAAACCTTTGAAAGAAATGATGAAGAAAGATGCTAGAATAGAATGGAGTAACAAGGGAAAGGCTACTTTTTCTCAAGTCAAGCAATCCATTTTGGAAGTGCCAGTCCTCACCAGTCTTGACTACTTGAAGCCATTTTATATTTATTCTTTTTCCTCTTAACACTCATGTGCCGCTGTCCTGACACAACGAAGAGAGGAGGGGGATGAAAGGCCAATTGCTAAAATCAAGTACCCACCTCTTGAGAAACAAGCTTTTGCATTGGTTAGAGCTGTCAAGAAGTTCAGGCACTATATCCTTCGAAGTGAGATCATTGTTGTAGTTTATGATGCTACTGTGAAGTCTCTACTTATGCAGAGCGAGGTTGGAGAACGAAGGGGGAAATGGATGGCTATTCTGTAGGAGTTTGATCTGGAGATTCACCCTATGAAACTTGTCTGAGGTCAAGGCCTGTCTAAAGAAATGGTGGATGCTAGAGAGAACATTATCTGTCAATAGTACACAACATAGTCCTTTTCCAATGACCCTTGGTATGCCGATATTATCTATTTCATGCTCAATAATCGGTGCCCATAGGGAATGAATACAACTCAGAGGATAGCACTGAGAATGAAAAGCTCCCATTATATGCTCAACGCAGGATTGTTATACAAAAAGAACTTTGAGGGAGTTTACCTACGTTGCCTTGATCAGCAAGAGGCTAAACATGAAATTGTTGAATTTCATGGGAAACATGGCATGGGTCACGGTTCTACAGATTCTTTAGCACATCAAATTCTCAGATCTGGTTATTATTGGCCATGTGTGTTTAAGGATTCCCACCAACACATAAGGACATGTCATGTATGTCAAATTTATGCATCAAGGGAGTGCCACTCATCCATGCCATTGTAGCCTGTTTATGAGATAAGACCATTTGCCCAATGGGCATTGGATTTTGTTGGGGTAATTAATCCTAATTCTTCTGCAGGACACAAATTCATATTGACTGTCATAAATTACTGCACAAGATAGACATAAGCTATACCTTGCAAGAATAGCACAGCAAAGGTAGTAATCAAGTTCCTCACTAAATGCATCACAACCAGGATTGGAGTACCTTTTGCATTGGTATGTGACAATGGCCCTGCCTTTTCTTCTGTCGAGTTCATTTCATGGGCTTATGATCATAAGATTGTTTTAAAGTATTCTTCCAACTATTATCTGCAAGGAAATGGAGTTGCAAAATCAACTAATAAGAATCTCCTAGGAGTAATCAAGAAACTATTAGATAACAATCCTAGGGATTGGCATGCCCAACTAAGATTTGCATTATGGGCAGATAAGACTAGGATCAAGGTTGCATTAAAGACTTCACCATTTAAGCTAGTATATGGCCAAGAGCTCATTCACTTGCAAATACCTATCCTAAAATTTATGTAGAAATTTTACTCTAGTGATGATAGGATTGAAGTAAGGCTAGCTGGCTTGTTGAAATTAGAAGAGCAGAGAGATGTTGCTTGGCAGCAATTCTTTAAACACCAAGCCGTTGTCAAACGTTGGTTTGACAAAAGAGCCAAAATCGAGGCTTTCAGAATATCAGACCTTGTGCTGCTATGGGATAAGGCTAATGAAAAGAAAAGTGATCACCATAAGTTTGATAAGCTTTGGTTAGGTCCCTGTCAAATTGATGAAATCCTAGGAGAAAACACTTTCCGACTGAGCAGTCTAATAGGAGAACCCGTTCCATTGCCTATCAACGAACAATTTTTCAAACAATACTTTGGGTTGTGAAAGATCTTGTATTCTTGATAGGTTGTCTATATGTAAATAATTTGTTGTTTCGTATGTAAATAGTTTTGTTATTTTCCTTGTTTTCCTTTTCTTTTGTTCTTTTTCTTTTTGTTCCTTTTTTTTTTCTTTGTGGGGACCATCATTTTATGTAGTTGTAAGGGGGGTTGTTATCTGAAGTATACTTTGGTTACTAGGAGAGAAGTTGGTTTAGATATTTTCAAGTTTTCTGATTGTATGATTTTGTCCTAAATTCGTTGTTTTATGTCCATTATCAATAAGAGTTGTGGAAAGTCTTGAAAACAAGGTGCAAAGTAAACAATCTTCATTAACTAGGACTGAATCTATCACAAATCAATAGAAAAATCTCCTTTTGTAATGGTACATTTGTCTTAGGGTGATGGTGTTGCAAGATTTGAGTGAAAAATCAGATTCCCCAAATGTTGTTATGAGGTCCATGATAGTTTTCAACCCAGAACAAATGCCAGATATCTAACATATTGAGAAAGAATTGAATGAAATATCTAAAACTCCAAGAGAAAAAAAAAGAAGAGAGAACTATCTAAGAAAAGAAAACTCAATATGAATGGGTGATTCTATTATCTCTATCAGGGCTATGTATGCCTGACTGGCAGTAGAGAAATGCTATGAGAAAACTAGAGGTATCTTTGTCGAGGCTATGGACACCTAACTGGCAGTGAAGCAATGCCTAGGATATCATTGCACAACAACTAAAGGGAATCAACTCATGTAGTTCAAATCTTGCACATTATTGTTCAAAAGATGAGGAAAACTTTGTAAAAGGGTGATGCACCATTAAGCACACACATAGATTTAGGGGTAGCCAGTGTTGATTTACACTTGAGATTCTAGCTCACCTTGGTTGTTAAAACTGACCTAACTAGAGTTGTGATGTCCATAAACCAGGAGTTCTAGGTGACCGAATCCTTTGGTTTCTTGAAAATGGTTAAACCATTTTTCCTAGCCAAGCCACCAATTGTTACGCCTTGCATAACCACCCCATTTTAAACTTGTTTAAAATAGGTCCCCATTATTCTATTATATTTCCTTTGGCCATTTTTTTTCTACCTTGGGCGTTTTTAGTTTTGTTCTGGTGGACGCGAAACAAGAACCGAAACTAAACTCTGGAACTTTTCTAAGTTCCAGGTTCTGGTTCTATCGGGTTTCCTTTGTTTTTGTTTGTTTGTCCTTTGTTCTGGCGGACGTGGAACTCATAATGAAACCAAATACTAGAACTTTTCTAAGTTCCTGGTTCCAGTTCCGTTCCGGTCCCGGTTCCGCCAGTCTTGTTTTTTTGTTTTTTTGTTTTTCCTTTGTTCTTTGTTTTGGGTAGTGGGGTGTTTTCTCCCCTTCTTTTTCTTCTTTCTCATCTTTTTCCTTGTTGTATCTTTGTATGTTGTTGTAGGCAGGGTCAGGATGGAATCCAAACTTGAAACTTTGAAAAGTTTCAGTGTTAGATTTGGTTATGTTCCCGCCCCCATTGTGGTTTACCCGGGATCGGTTTTGCTTCGATCCCGCTTGCGTTTGTTTCCATGTTTGTTCCTTGTGTTTGGTCTATTTTGTAGGGCCAGGTTCTGAATGGATTTGGGATTTGGTTTTTTTTGTAAAGTTTCAGTTTCCTCATTTGGTTTTGACTCTGCCCCTGCCCTGCTACAGTCCCGGTTACTTTTCTTTTTGCGGACGCAAAACCAGAATGTGGACTGAACTTGGAAATGTTGTTTATTTCCATGTTTTGTTCCCATTCTGACTCCAGTCCCAATTTCGGTTTCATTTTTGGCTCCGCCCCCATCGGTATTAAAGGTAAGTATGTTTCTAGTTCAGATTTGGTTCTGCCTCTACCAGAGTTGAGTTTCTTTTTGCTAAGTATGATTAAATGAAGGATATATGAAAGGTGGGATGAATGATGATATTTTCTATGCTTTAGAGGACTAATAAAGGCATTTTTTTGCAGGATTAAAGCATGTCAAGAACATCTGATGTTGTTTCTCAAGGAAGTATATTGGAAAATGTGCCTCAATCTTATTGGCATGAAACTCCTGAAGGAGTTAAGTTGGTGAGACCCTTTGGAAGTCTTGCTGACTAGAAGTTGTGTTCTATTTGTTTGAAATGCTTAGGTCACCAAGACATTTCAATTGTTGTGAGTTTCTCTATCTTTCTCCGCTCAGGGAGAACTCTCGCTCAAAGTTGTCATTGAGGAGACTCTTGGCCGAAAGGTTTACACTCGATATGATGTCTTGCCGATGGTTGTGGTCTTGCCAATGGGTATATATGTCTTCGATGAGACTCCTGGTGACATGTAGTGTTGGGGAGAGGTGTGACCTTCAGAGACCTCTTAGCGATTGTTGAAGTCTCATCGACGGAAGGGAACTTCGATGTGACATGGAGGCTCGCTAAGACCTCTTGCCGATAGCGATGCTATGGCGGATGGTCTTGGATATTGGTATGACCCTTGTAGCTCATTATGACCTCTTGCCAATGGTTGTAAGTTATGTTGATAGCGTCAGTGGAGCATTGTAGCATTGGGGAGACACGACTAGTGTCTCATCGACATGCGATTCTACTTGAACGACTTTTGAACGTCTAAAGATCCTACGTGGTATGTGTTCAACCAATTAGAGGAAGCTAAAGGTGAACCATTGGCAGTTAGACTATTGTGATAGTTCATGTGAGGAAGATCAATAGATTGTAAGCGATATGGATATACTCTATAATCGAAGATGATGACAGGTTCGATGAACAGTGGTGTTCGTCTATAAAGATCTAGACAAAAAGGAAGAAGCCGTAAGTCTTAGTGACAGATGGGATGTCTGCTGGCAAAAGTGGATCGACATTAATGGTAGTGCTTTAGAACATTCAAAGCAGCTTTGTGGGAGCAGTTTTCGAGGTCGAGGATGAAACATGTGATGTATTAATGGCGGACATGAGGGTTGCAAGTTAATGATGGTGGTTGTAAAAGATCTGGAAACCATGCCTTAGAGTGATCTTTTGATGACATGAATATAATGCACGCATTTAATGCATCATGGACTTTGTTCAAACCTATTTTCTATAATCGACTTATTTTGTAAACCCTAAAATGGGGCCGACTCATTTTTGGCGCATTTTACCTCTTTGTAAAGGGGAGATATAGAGAGGTAGAGAGGTAGAAAAATAGGAGATAGATTAGAGACCTTTTTCTGTAAGAATTAGCAAGCTAGGGTTTTGTAGGAAGTTAGGTCTTTTAAGTTCAGTAGGAGGAAGTAATGTATCTTCCATATTTTCTTAGTATAGACGGAGATAATTCGAAGACATGGGTTTTCTGTACACTGGTGATCTTGCTAGATTTGTAAATGTTGTTTATCTATTTCACCAACAGTAGAAGCAACCAAATTTAAATCTACTTCATATTGTGCTCCATAATGGTATTTATCTTGGGTTAATTATTTGATTTAGAAAGCTTTCAAGGAATGAAATTTTATCTTATTTTTGTTTAAATGATGATTTGTAATCTATTGTTAAAGTTTGCACTGTGAGTGAATGAAACTTTGTTTTAATTACAAGTTAACTTTATTTTGTAGTTTTAGTTTAGGAATTCCTTGGAAGGTAACAAGTCTGATTAGTTGGATGAATCAACATTCTCTTCAGTTTAAAAGCTTTAATCTATCTTTTTTCGTTTCTTTAAAACCACCGGTTAAAGTAGGTTTAAATATATGTTTGATCTTATAACAATCCAGAAGCTCAATACAAGTAGGCCCCTTGAACATTACAACCATATTGACCACTTCGTGAAACAACAACGTTGTGAACCAGCATCAAAGACCTTGGGAGGTGATCAATTTGATTGCTGATTGTCTTTTTTAGGAGAGGTGAGATATTTCACTTTTATCTTACCTACATGTTGTGGGTCAACTCGACACCATCAACACTACCTTTACTTTCTATTCTTCAATGTTGTATGATTGAGTATCTTTGTGATTTCTACATACATATATTTTGAATGTCTACTTTAGTGTGAGTTTGACGCAGGGTCATCCTCTCACTAAAGTGGGGGATAAATGTAGTGTAGAAAAATGTATCCCTTTTACATTTTCACACTTAATTTGGAATTAATATTAAAATAGACTTAATTATGCCTTAATTTAGTGTTGTAATATGTATTTTACATATTCACATTAATTTTAGGGACCTATTAATTAAAATGAACTTAATTATGCCTTAATTTAGTGTTGTAAAGTGTATTTATTTACACTTTCACACTTATTTATGGCTACTTTAATTAATTGAGCTTAATTTTCCTTAATTGGCCTCTTTAATTCAAATCCAAGCCTAATTTAATCATATTTTCCAAAGAGGAAATCCAAAATTCATTAATGCCTTACATAACACTTCTCATTGAGCAATGTGTGTCCTAGGTGAGTGACCTAGGACCCATTCACCCATGGGCGAATGGGTCCTCACTTAGACCTAGGACCTAAATTTAAACTATGTTTTTTGCGGTATTTTAACACATTGAAATCCATATTCAAATGTCGGCTTGTGCCATTTGAATTTCAAGAAATTAATGTTACATACCTATAAATATAAGGCCATTTCACTAAGTTTCACCTATCAATTTCAAGTTATCTCAAGAGCACTTTCACAAGAGAATTTCAAGGCATTCAAGAGTAGGTTTATTGAAGAATTATTACAACAATCAAGATCTAATTATCACATCAAAGTATTCTTCGATCATGCAAGTTTTTGGAGCTAATATGATGGTGTAGGTTTCATGATCCATTCAAGCATTCAAAGCATTATTTCAAGTCAAGTTTCAAGGTTCAAGATCCACATCCATTGAAGCTATTTCATGCATGTTTTAGATCTACATTCAAAGGTTTATTCAAGGGTTTGGTGAGTTGTGACATTGAGTTGTTCATTCATCATTCCTTTATTGTATTTTGTTTCATTTCAAGGTTTAATTACCAAAATAGGGTTTGACCAAGGTAAATCCCCATTCACCAAAAAAAAAAAAAAAATTCCCTCTTGATTTGTTTTTATAGATTTAGGTGGAAGAAATCTTGAAGATCTCTTGAAGAGAAAAATTGGAGAACTTGTCAAAGTTGCAAAAGTTGTCATCTCATGAAAACTCAATTGCATAATTTATTTTCAGCTTTCCGAATCTGAATTCTGGGATAATTGAGAAATTTAGATCTATAGCAGAGGTTCCTGAAAATTGTAGACAAACCATAACTCAGGACCCATTCACCCCTGGACGAATGAGTCCTAGGTTAGCTTCAATAAAACACTTTTGGTGATTGGTAAACATCATTCTTCCCTTCTCTAATTTGTGATCTAATTTTTGGTTCCATCAGTATTGAGCTTAATCTATTAGATCCAAGTTTTTTATTACATTTTAGAGTTAGTTTACTATTTTTATTTTTTCTCCCCAAAGTGTTGTTTTATTAGGACCCCTGTCCTTGCAAAAAAAGGAAATCTATAGATTCACTCTTTGACTTGATTCACCTAAAGGTTTTAATTCACTTCATTGTGTGGATCTCATTTCCTAATGAATTAAGGAAGAATAGGTCCATCATAATCCCATATTTCCTTCATTTCTATTGACGCACCTATTTTTCACCATTTCAGAATGGTTCTCACATCTACCTCTTAGAATCCAAACTTTTCAAGAAATAATAGATCAGTTTGTGGATCACTTCTCCTATAACCTTGATATGGACGTAAGTTTGGAAGAACTATACACCTTAAAATAGAAAAAGGGTGAATCATTTGCAAAAAAATTGCAATGATGGAGGCATAGAGCTAGTAAATGTAAATGGCTAATTCCTGAAAAACAAAAAATAGAGATCATTATTGCAAATGTGGAAAAAAACTTATCCTTCCAACTAAAAATGAAATGTGTCTCTTCATACTGTTAGTTCTCAAAAAATGATGGTTGAGAAACCACAAGAGGTTTCCAAATTCTTTGTACATTTTTAGCTAACGTACAAGGCCAAATGATGAATTTGAACCTTCTTCTCTTCAGGCTTTGCTAGACCTAGGTGGGTGTACCTATGCAAATGGAGCAGATTTAAATTTTGTGCTTCCTAATTAAGAAATATATCCATAATGGAAATTGGAAGTGGAAAGATGCAAACCTATTTGGTATAAATTGTATAAGCAATATCAAGGTGGAGTTATGAATATGTTTAGTTAATAGATGTAAAGTTTTGAAAATGAACTGGCTTAGACTAAATGATGAGATGGATAAGACCAGTACCTTGTTGGGTGGATGTATTGGACTAAAGGAACACTAAGAGGGGGGGTGAATAAGTGTTCAACAAGATTTAAATTTCAATTCTGATCATAAACCATTCACAACATTTAAATTGAAGTAGACATGCAAACACATTAAAGAAACAATAAAAACACCATAACACCAAGATTTTTATGTGGAAACCCTGTTAGGGGAAAAGCCACGGTGGAGATTAATCCACAATTTATATACTCTATTAAAAGTATGAAGAAAAGGGAATGCACATGCATTCAAGCACACTACCTAGAGCTCACCGCTGAAAATAAGGAAGGCTCACTGCCTTACAAAATGTTTGGATTACAAAAAAATGTTGAACTAAGAAGACAACATCTATAAATGCCTGGTTTTAGTTCCAGTGAAGCTCATGTACCAAATTCTAGACCTCTTGTCTAACCCTAAACTTATTTTTGCTCTGCTATGCCTTAATTCACAACAATCCTCTTCTGCTCAAGCAAAATTCACTCAACTGATCTTCTGATATTCACACACACATCTGATTTTCTCTATAAACACACACCAAAATGAATTACTCAAAGTCACATACATATCTGCTAGCAAGAATTCAATCACTATATGTCAGCTTCAAATAAAATACAAAATATTCTTCACATGTCAGCTCAAATCATGAGCAATCTTTGATGCACACCCACACAAGTCGGCTAGAATATAGCTACAACCTAAAACAAAATTCTCTAACATAGAAACATTTAAACAATTACTCCTTATATATCCGCGACATGCTACATTCACCAAGTTGGCCATCAAGAAAAAATAAGCATAAAATCATCCTTTCAGATCTCCTAACTTGTACACCGATTAATGCAACATCACAAAACTTATCAATAGGATAAAATATATGCTCAACAATCTATCTTGGGGATCCACAACACAAAATGATGATCTGGTACCCTGTTCTTCATGCTTTCTGTTGGTAATACTCTATTCTCTACTTTTCCTAGGGTGATCCCACAATAATGGGTTACAGTTTCTGGCCAAACTTGACATTAAAATCAGGATTTTTCACCAGACATTCACTTTCTTACACCTATAGTAACTAAACCATTAAGGTTTTGAAAATGAATCAAACTATTTATTTGTTAGATATTTTGTGTAGATTCTAATTATATTTTTAAAAAGAATTAAAATATAAATTGTGAATCATTTTATGTAATTTTTAATAACTTATTTTTTCTAGTAATCAACATTTTTAAAAAGTGATGTTTACTTTGGCTCACGTAACTTTCTTTATAGATAGGATACAATTCTAATTTTTAAAAGACAAATTTTTCACACCAATATCTAGGGAATGGATATTTTTTCATAATTTTTTGTTACATATATTTTTTTTAATTAATTTTCCAAGTCAACATAATTATAATTTGGACAGAGGTGTACTTCGTCCCTTATAAAAAAAATTGTATTCATTTGAATTAACTTATTCTTTTTTGTTGGAATAAGGACATCAATACCTAGTGGACATGTATTTTTTAGAATTTTTTTCTCTATTTTTCTATTTTTTCATTTGTTTGAAATAAAGAACTTGATGTTCATTGAAAATCCTACATTCACAAGAAATAAAAAATAAATATAATAATCAAATTAAACATACTTTTTGGGAAGCCTATAATAAGGGCTGTAGGCTTACAAAACATAATTTTTTAATGAATTCATTTGATCACCCAAAAGGAAAATCAAAAGTGGGTTTTTATCAGCATTTTGATAGGTGTAGAGGAGACTCGATTATAGGTATGGTTTAAATCTAACAAGGTTCTATCCAAGGGGGTTTGATCTAAGGGGGTTTGATCAATCACTCTTTAATTAAAATAATTTAAATGGAACCTTTAAAGTCATAAATCATTGTATTTTCTAAAAATATGTGATTTCAGGCAAAAATTAGGATGTCCCAAAAAGTGTAACCCATTATTGTGGCAGCACCCCCTACCGGTATGAGAAAATTCTGATCTGTGGACTAGAATAATGACTTCAGTTGCCATCAATGACAACACTAGAAGACATATTCCAACAATCTCTCCCTTTGGAATTGATGGCAACAATTAGTGAAAAATGACTAAGTGTCTTAACCAAGAGATTATGTTGGAAAAATTCAAAATTTCAAAACACTGTCCCCCTTGGAATGGCAAGGCATTTTTCACAACACTCTCTCTCCCTTTGACATCAATGAAAAAATTTCACTACTTTCTCTCCCCCCCTTTGCTAATTATAAATAGGATCAAAATTTGAAGAACTACAACTACTGCACAAGTCATAAAATGATTTTTTACTTATCTTTCATTTCTGAAACAAATTTCTTCCAAGCTTCTACTGCAATCCCAATGATTAAGATCAAGCTATTATTTTCTGATGTCCGGTTGATGATTTGGATGAGGGATTCTAGAATTGTAATCACTTCTTGTAACTTTTCTCCTTTCCTCAAAACCTCAATTAGCTGCTCCAATCTGCATTTAGTTAAATCCTTCACTTTTTAGAAAGTATCCACAAGGGTGTTTCTGGAAAAGTGAACTTTTTCATGCTCAGTCTACAACTCATGAATCCTTTTCTTTACTATACCTTCCTGGTGGAACATGTTATAATCTTTACCAATTAACTCACTTTCAATCTGCTCCAACTTTTCCTTGTATTTCCCAACTACATGAGGCCAATGAAGAGAATAATTGTAGATTTTATTTGTTGAGTTTATACATTACCTCAACACATTCATTTTCCTTTTTAATTTGGTAAGGGATAGCCTGAATTGCTCCTTAAAATGTAGAATTATTTCTTGTTGGAAGATGAATTACTCTGAGAGGGGGGCGTGAATCAGAGTAATACACATGTTTTCAAACTTATAAATTCATGAGCAAATTAAAAGATGACCTTAAGACAACTTTATGAACCCTCTTAAATTGCAAAGTGAACTCTAACAAATCAAAGAGCTTTTAGTACAATGACAGATTTACAAAATACAGTGTCAAAGCATGTTATTAATTGTTCATGTAAACTTTATTGAACAATTCCTTTTTAATGCTTTATTTTCACAAGACTTATGAACAATTTCATAACAGAATGAAATGTTTAGTCAAGTATCAGAGCATTGCATGAATTTTAATGTAAAATGATAGAATGAAAACATTAACATTTAAGCACATGGTCTGAAACACAAATGCACAAATTTCACCACATAACACATTATTTTCCTGAGTGGAAAAACCCTCTTGGGGTATAAAAAACCACTCAAATAATTCCTTTTATTATTAGAGCACCAACTCAAACAGGACCACCAAATCCATTATTACAAGAGCACCAACTCTATACAATTTAGGAGCACCAACTCCTTTTATCAATTATGAATAATATCAATAATTCAAAGGGTTTCTCTATTTCAATAAAACCTTTTACAAATACTGATTGATATACACAATACCTTAAGAATTCAAAAGAAGTTTAGAATCCTTAAAATATTAGGTATAGAAGTATAATGATCTGCCTCTCAAAGATTTTCAATATTTCAAATACATATAATTAGATTGGCTTAAAATCCATCTCTATTTTTCCTCTCTCACATTCAGGTTCGAAGACCTTTGAATATATATATATATATACAAAAATAATGTCAAGCTGATTTCCAACTGTCTTTCTCATAACTAATTTTCAAATCAGTGAAAGCCATTAGGGTTTCCAAACAACCCCAGAAACCATACATCAAATGCCATTAAGATTTCAAAAATTCTGATTAAAAAACCCCTATTAAAAGAAATGAGAAATGAGAAAACTTCTTTGAAATAGTTAACTGATTTCCCAACAATTTCTCTGTTTTGATGCATAAAAAAAACTGAATCTTGAAACAAGTTCTTTGTTAATCTCTAGTCACCATTTCCAAATTTGAAAGAACACCAATAACTGATTTTACTCCAAGTGGATAAGGCTCAGTGTTACCTTTTTATGAATGAAAACAAGAACAAAATGTATTACCCTTATGGAGCTTCTATTTGACTGACCATCAATGCTTCAAGCTTCCATTCCTTCTCTTTTCCATGTCGGCTCCAGCCGGCTAGGATTTCACCTTCAGCAAAATGATAATTACAAAACTCATTTTTCCCTATTCCTTCACTTCATGAAATACTAAACTCAAGTGTATAATGATGTCAAATCTAAATGCAATGATATTCCATATCGTTTGAAGTCTGTGTGCATGTTTAAAACCACCGACAACATAATTTCCAACTCAATTGCCAAGTCACTCTATCCACATGTTTATTATTGTCCACGTGTGCCATGAACACTACAATGTTATTCTCTACCTTCAATTGTCCAAGATAAAGTATCATATACTTTATGCTAAGTTGAAACAAATAAATATAGTGCAAAAGTGATAATCAATGTCAACTACCTATCAAAGCAAATACAAATAAAAGTTCATATGAACTATATAAAATATGGTAAGCCCAAGTGTAGATCAAAATTCACTAAGTGATATATAATACAAATAGTATCTCATTTGAAATATGAAGAACCCGATTACTAATAATGCCACATCAAAGCCATGTGTGGCTTTATCTTACTAATAATGCCAAGCTATCAAAGCTCGATAACATTGATAACCAAAATGAATGTATAAAACCTAAATTTTATAGATTATGCCTTGAGCCAGGGTGACCTTAAAAAAATGTAAGTGAAGCCTTTATGAAGTTAAATGAATAACCCATGAATATAAATGCAACATGATAAATTGTCTGTGTATCAAGGATGATACAACCATGTAAATTAAGCATGTAAAATCTGAATAAAATGAATTTGCAATATAAGACTTCATGAAAACTGAAGCTTACCAAATTACCTTCAATCTGAGCAATCAAATGCTATCACCTGTATGTGTCTCAACAAAACCAAGTAGAGATTGACAATAAACATGCCAATGTAAGTACCAGCCAATATCATTGAACCAATCTGAGTGTTAGAACAACATGATATCACCTGATCATCAACCCCATGTATATATCCTTTGCACATGAATCCAACATGATCAGTACCACAAAACAAAACTGAAGGTATCCAAAGCACTATCTACAAACTACTGAATTAGTCCAACCAAAGTAACAAAAATTGAATAATGCAAGAGTATCTAAACTAAACTGATATCATTATAAATACAACTGAATAGACCATTGAAGATATCATTAGGTGTAAACCAACCAAAACATGCATAACCACAACCAACACAACAATGTAGACCATTTGTGTATCATGTATTACCCAAGCTAATCAATATGTATCAAAAGCTGAAATCTGAGGCCGTGTACATCAACTGTGGTCAATATCAATATCACCAAAGCCTGTTTTGACATCAAGGACAAACAGTCACAATAAACAACTGAAAGCCAACATTTCTTCCTCTTTCTTTTCCTGAGGCTCAAAGGCCATAATTTCCCTAATACATTCAATCAACTCTTCAAGAAGTACATTCTGCAAAATTTCCAATCCAATGTTGTTATGCACAAAGTAACTGCCTAGAGTGCTCTCAATCAGGTCCTGCTCATATGAGGGTCTGTCTAACCATATATCAGAAATCTTTTGCATCCCATCTTTTTATTGAACAATCTGTAGTATCTTTGTTTTGAATAAAGCACCTTCTTCTTCACTTCTTTCTGCCATTTCTACATTTGGTTCAACTGATTCCGGGTCATCCCTTGGAGTGTACTCATCAGAATCTTCATCTGGTATATCCACAATTATATGTTCTTTACCTTTTCCTTCAGATTTTAGAGACTTGTGTGTCGGAGGAGTGTCATTAGCAAATTCTAGTGCCCTTTTTTGCTTCCTTTATATTTTACTAGAAGATTATCCAACTTCAAGTGCTTTTACCAGAATGGAAATGCTAACTACTCCAAACTTTCCCAACAATTCTCTAAGGAAATTTGCATAAACTTGCTCACAATTTTCTAAAGTATTAGAATGTTAAAAAAAATTCTTACAAACCCGTTCATTTCCTTCAATACCACATTATCGATCTGAGGTAGACAATTCAAGAATACATCATGATACAATGATCAAAGTACCAAACCTGAAGGGGTAATCTACATCCTTTGTTAGTTGCACATTTTCCATCAATTGATCTTTTAGCAAACTACACAGGTCAAAGTCTTGATCCTCCATTATCATTTTATGAGATATGTAAACCACGCTTGCTAAGGTTGCACCTTCCCTATTTTTGAAGAAATTTTTGTATGAAATTCCATGCGCAATGTATCTTGTTATCAAATCTTTGATTGTTGAAATTACCAATGCCCTTTGACCTCCTATTACTCTGGTTAAGGTTTCAACTTCCTTGTTCTAAATCGACTTCTTTTTCAAAATATCCCCAACATTGCATAATCCAGTTAAATTCCTAATCACTTCTTTAGAAATGAGATAGGGTTTATCCAAAATAAGAGCATCCTCATTCAATCTATTTAGGGTAAACCTAACAACTTTTGCATTGACAAAATAAAGAAACTCATTCCAAATGTCCAAAATTTTATGTTTCGCACCTTTAAGCCACTTCAATTCATTGGATGACAACATATTTCTCACATCCATAATCTTTCTACTATTATATTCATCTAGATTCACAATTCCTTTGATTTGCTTCATTTTTCTTTCCATACCAAACAAGTTTTTCTACCGAGCACAAAATTTAAAATTCTACAAGAAACTGAAATACCTGATGAATTTGCCACCAAATTTACTTAACTCCTTCAAAATTTTGTTGCAAAGGCTCTCCTTCTATTCTTCTTCAATGCAGGGTGACAAATGAGGGTTCCAAATACCTTTTATAACTTTGCGCACATAACCTTTTTACCACATTAATTTTTCCCTAGGAGTTCCGGTAACTCTATTTTCTTAGACAGCAAGAGAAGAATCTATCTGTGAACCTTCTAGATATCAAATTTCTAAACAAGTGATCACAGATACATTTGTAGACTAATAGCACAGCTACTAAACATTATCTGCATTTTGGTGCCAACTATGGATAGGGGGACAAAGGATTTCCTAGGCCAATGGCCTGAGATCAATTTCTAAAGGAATTACCAGAGGCTACTTTCGGTGTGGGATTATTTCCTTCATCAGATTCACTCTTCTTCACACATGTTTTATTCATATGATCTCTTACTTCTTCCACAGTCACTTTCCCTTTTCCTTTATCATCTTTCTATGAAATTCTTGCTCCGTATACTGAACCTCTTCTATCCATGTTTTTGTTCCTGCAAAATCTTGCAATGTGACCAAATCTATTGCAAATGTAGCACATCGGATTTCTTTTTCTAGACCATTCATTCCATTGATTTCCTCTTGATCTGCATTGATTAGTAACATGCCCAAATCTTCCACAGGTATAGCATTTAACATTCCTTACACTGACAAACATACTTATGCATTCAATTGACTTATGACCAAACTTATTACAACTAAAACACTGACCAGGAAATGATGGACTACTTGAATTTATTTTACTCCTACACTGAGAAGTCGTATGACCAAATTTATTACAAGCAAAGCAATAACCATTAAAATTTTGAGAATTGGGTTGTCTTACCGGATATCTTCTGCCTTTGTTCATCTTAATTTTCTGTCTTGAATCCTTATGTTCAAATCCAGATCTTTCACCTTTCCCATAGCCAAGACCTCGCTTATCATTTGCATCCTTCTGTCCTTTAGTCAGCTCATCAAGCTTAGCAAAACTGATCTTGAACTTTTTCTTGCACTCATTTGCAGTAGTGAGTTCATCTTTGAGAATAACTATCTATTTTTCAAGCTCTTCATTATTTCTGGATTGTTGCAGTTCAATCTCTAGCTAAATGAATCCACCATTAACTCTATTGCATTCTTCAAAATTTTCTTTTAAATACTAGGTCATATTTTCCTCATTCTTCTTTCTTTCTTCAATCTCCTTAGTTAGCTTCATCGCCATAGATTCCATCTCAAGCTTTAGAGTAGCATTGTTCCTAGAAATTTTTTCACATACTTCAGTTATTTCTTTTAGGGTCTGATTCAGATGAACATCTTCTAGGATTTTATTTCCTTTCCACTTCAGCTGATCACATAGTTCCTTCCTCTTTTCTCTTGACTTGTTGATTTTTTCCTTCAATGATTGAATGAACTTTTTAGCATCCTGAAGATTTGCTTTTAATTCCATGACTTCTGCTTTAGACTAATCAAGATCATCAAGTGCCACCATAAGCTGTTGTTGAATACCACCAAAGTCCATTATAATCCAAGATCCACCTAAAGCTGTTAGACTTTTGCAGAGGAACCTTGCTCTAATACCAATTGTTGGACTCAAGGAACACTGAGAGGGGGGGTGAATCAATGTTCAACAAGATTTAAATTTCAATTCTGATCATAAACCATTCACAACATTTAAATTGAAGTAGACATGCAAGCACATTAAAGAAGCAATCAAAACACCATAACACCAAGATTTTTACATAGAAACCCTATTAGGGAAAAAGCCACGGTGGAGATTAATCCAAAATTTATATACTCTGTTGAAAGTATGAAGAAAAGGGAATGAACATGCATTCAGGCACACTACCTAGAGTTCACTGCTCAAAATAGGGAAGGCTCACTACCGTACAAAATGTTTGGATTACAAAAAAAAATTGAACTGAGAAGATAGCATCTACAAATGCCTGGTTTCAATTCCAATGAAGCTCATGTACCAAATTTTGGACCTCTTGTCTGACCCTGCACTAGGCTCTACTTTGCTCTGCCTTAATTCACAACAATCCTCTTCTGCTCAATCAAAATTCACTCAACTGATCTTCTAATATTCAAACACACATTTTCTCTTCTCTATACAAACACTCGCACACAAACACACACACCAAAATGAATTACTCAAACTCACATATATATCCGCTAGCAAGAATTCAATCGCTATATGTCAAATTCAAATAAAATACAAAATATTCTTCACATGTTGGCTCGAATCATGAGCAATCTTTGATGCACATCCACACAAGTTGGATAGACTATAGCAATGACCCAAAAAAAATGCTCTAACATAGAAACATTTAAAAAATTACTCCTTATACATCTGCGACATGCTACATTCACCAAGTTGGCTATCAAGAACAAATAAATAGAAAATCATCTTGTCGGATCTCCTAACTCATACACAGATTAATGCAACAACAAAAAACTTATCAATAGGATAAAATATACGCTCAAAAATATATCCTGGGGATCCACAACACAAAATGATGATTCGGTGAAGCATACAGATTGACAAACTACTCGGATACCCTATTCTTCATGCTTTCTGTCAGTAATACTTTGTTCTCTACTTTGCCTTCTGGTATGAGCAAATTTTGATCTGTGAACTGGAATAATCGCTTTAGTTGCCATCAATGACAACACTAGAAGCCATATGAAAATAGGATAGAGTCCAATGAAGATCTAGGATATGTGACCTACAACGACAATAATTCAAACTACTTGGCACACTAATATTGGTTTTTAACTTGTATAAATGTGCAGGTATATGATTGAAAAACTCTACTTATAAATCAAACTGACACAACTAGGTACTTATAATTTATCAAAAGGATTTACTATTTACTTGAAATAACTAATTGAGTAAATTATGCAAGGACACAAATAACGCCAAATTGGAGACAGATTGACAATCCTAATTATGTGGTTCTTCTTATTGATCCAATTAACACTTCCAAATTACTATGATTTATTAGAAGGATGTTTAATTCCTCTGGGGAAAACAATTAATCATATCACATAGATACAACAAATGTGCACTGATAAATTGAATATATACATGATCTATCAATTTAAATAACAAAGAAGCATTAAAGTGGAAAAAACCAAATAATTGAATAATTCCAAAAAATAGTTGATACCAAGATTAGGCTACAAAATTAGATATCTTCCATCGAATTCTTCAAAATTTATACATACATATGGTCCTTTGAAATGTAAGCATTGTATCTATCCCTATTCACCTATTAATTTCTCCTATATATTCTAATAATTCCTTTTGGTCTTGGTCTCTTATTTATACGAAAGGAAACAAGCTTCAGACCAAAGGACATGTCTTTTGATAATAAAACATAATTATGAAATTAAGCATAAAATGAAAGAAACAAACATGTGTGTTAATCCATTAATCTTTGAGTAAAATCCCATGGTCATCTAAGACCTATGCAAAGATTTTATTGTATGATAATTTCTCTGTGATGTAAATGATAAATCTTCATTGGACCCCAAATACTTCTCCTGCCACTTACTGATTGTCAGATCACTCGGCCATTTGAATTCTCGTGTAGCTGTGAGATTTGTACGGTGCCTTTTCCATCTATTATCAAGGAGGTTCCTAACATACACCATGAATTTTTTGTATCCACTATCTAGTATGACAATCCCATCATGTAAAGTATGGAATTTTTCAAGTTTGATCTCCCCAGCATCCTGTATATGTGTCAAGTATTGAGGAATCATCTGATCAAATTCATTTTTCCATTCATCCATACCTTTTAATTGATTATCATCTTTAAATATTGAAGGGATGAATATTTATTTAATTGAGTCAAAAGAA
The DNA here is from genome assembly GCA_007258455.2 of Sequoia sempervirens. Taxonomy (NCBI): domain Eukaryota; kingdom Viridiplantae; phylum Streptophyta; class Pinopsida; order Cupressales; family Cupressaceae; genus Sequoia; species Sequoia sempervirens. Next base: position 103,846 of record VDFB02386181.1, on the reverse strand, counting down.
ATCCTCCTATTCTCCACTCTTTTCTTCATATCTACCAAATACTTATACTCCTCAATTACACCCTTTACCATTTCCTAGTTAGGTTTGGGTTTTGGAGGGGCATTTGGATCCCTTTGTGTGGCTTTGCATAGAGTAGTCAATATGTGATAGGTAGGTTGCCATATCTTCTAGAGCTCTTCAAGGATAGGGTAATTAGCATCTATTTGTTCCAAGGATTTAATCAAATTGCTAAAGCTTTCGTGTAATCCACCTATTTTCTCCTTCAATATCCCAATTCTATGCTCCAATATCTTTCTCAACATATCCAGGATGTGATGCTTGACATATTCCATATTATGTTTCTTTAACTTATCAATTTCAACTTTCATCTATTGTATTTGTGGATCTTCAGCTTGGATAGGTGGGTGATAAACAACTCTTTCATCCCCTCTTATTGTGGTAGCCTGCTGCAACTGCTACTTCAACTTTACATTCTCAATAAATAATTTTTTTACTTCATCATTTGAAAATTTTAATCTCCTCATACTCAATGATCTTTTTTTCCATATTTTCTAACACATCTTTAGTAAACATTGCAAAATGCATGGTTATAGTTGCAACTTCTATGGGTGTTTTGTCCTTCATTTTTCTCACCATAACTGACCCCCTCATTTCTTGCACCACATCCAAGAGCCTAGGATTCCTTGTGTTCTGTTGTTTTTTCCACAAAGAAAGAGTTTGGGTAGTAGGGTTGTACCCTGTTCCTGAAACACCTTCCTCTGAATCAAACTCAACTACTAACATTGAATCATCTTGTGCTCTAATATGATCTAAAAGAAAAACTTTGGATAGCTCCATCCCAGGTATAATTAGCATATTGCTTTTCAATACTAGCTCTCTTGCCTCCTGGGGGTGACACTGATATTATCAACATTTAATTTTGCAATTGTTTGAGCCTGGATTTCAGCCTGCTTTGATTCATCAACTCCTATAAGATTGATCTTCAATCTCTCATAAAATTGTTTCATCTTCATCTTAATCCAAAAGTCCTTAAATTCACTTGTATGGATGAAGTTATCATCTTCTATAAACCTCAAAGAAGCAACTACCCTCTCATCATCCTAAATCTCATCAGATCCTTCTTCTGATAGCCTGATCTTAGGATATTGAGGCTCTTGAATTTTTTTCTGCTCTACTACTTCCATCATTGAATTCAGAGCTAAAACTACCTCTTCTTCATCATCACTTGAGCCATAATCAACTAATGACTTAGTCTTTTGCTTCTTGGCCTGGGGTTCATGTGTAGGAGATGGAGGGGATGGATGTGTAGGTGATGAAGGTGGTGTTCATGATGCAAATGCTTCATGATATGGTTGGTGAGGTGTGGGAAGTGGAATCAACCCTTCATCTTGGGCCATTTTGTATAATTCATCAAACTTATCAAGAATCATTTGCATTCTCTTGAGGGGGTTAGGTTCATCAATAAAAAACCATTTGAAACTTTTATTCTTCTCCTTCTTCTAATTTTCCCACCTCATCACTGTTATCCATCTTGAAAGGAAATAGAAAAGAGCAATGGAAAGTACTAATAAAGAGTAATTGTCTGAAGGAAAGAGATTACCAAATAAATTGAAGTAGCCAAACCAAGCACCACCAAAGCAAGAGAGACACAAGAATTTGTTAAGGGGAAAAAACAAGAAAAAACCCCAATATTATGAATGGAGGAAAAATGCCTAAAGAATAATAAAGAGAGAGAGAGAGAGAGTCTTAGCTTGCTTGCATGAGTCTTGAAGAATGAGAGGAGAGGCACCTCAATAAGTAGAGGTGAGAAGAAGGAGTTAGAATGTAACTCCCAACTCAATGAATGCCACCATTCATCTATGTGTGTGCAAAGTGTCACCTCTTAAGGAGGTGGTTACAAATATTCCTTAATAAAGGAATTAAAAATAAGCCATCCTCACACATGTGTGAGATGAAAAAAAAGACAAAAGACTTGTACGGATTCCTTTGGAATATTCCTACAAGTTAATAAATAATTACAATTAAAGAATAACCTTTACCAAGTAAATATTAATCTTCTAACACATCTCCTTCTAGTCTAAAATATGTCAGCAAAATATACCAAATTCCTTATTACATCCTCTTCAGGGTCAAATATATGAGATATGGCCCTCTTTGTTAGCAAGGACCTTTTGATCATATTAATATGACCCTCTGAGTCACATAATCTTTCCTTTCTAGAATTGAGGGGATAATTAACCCTCATGAATCTCTACAATTCCTCCAACATATCAGATCCAATAGAAAATTCCGCAAATACTGTTAAATCAGCCAAAAAATTTCCTTTCCTCTAATTCCTCATTAAGTCATGTTCCATCCAAAGCATCTACCACATGAATTGTAGAAAAAATACCCTTGCAAGTACAAATTTGGGCAAGATGTGTGGTGCTTGGTCACACCCATACACTCTAATAATGGTGTGTTGTGGCTATCAATCTAACAACAAAGTCATCTCTAAATAGAACAAAATCACATTCTATACACCTGTTGTCCTAGATGTAACACCAATTCTATACTGGGAGTCTTACTCCATTCTCTTGTGTGCATAGCTTTATTCTCCTAGTCCATTTCATTTCATTTTGGTACAATATTAAATGACACAACAAAGAATATTTTCTAAAGGCAATGGGAGCCTTTGCCTCTCTGACCTACAGTAAACCCTCGTGTATTTGTTCTTCAATTAGAGATTCAAAATCAAATTCTACATTTGACTTAGGGTGTTGAATAATCATAGCCATCCTCATCAATCCCCCTAAAATATTTTCTTTTGCATCTATCCCTAATACTTGACACAATGAATGATAGGTGTTTTTGAAGTAAACCTAAAAATACGAAACTGGGAAAGGCTCCATTTTTGAGGAAGGGATGGGGAGTATTCTATTATTATCACCCTCTTCATATGTAGGGGGAGCTCATCACTTATATAAGTTCTTCTCAAGCTCTTGTACTCTTGTTCCAGTTTCCCCAAATTTACCTCTATTATAACTTTCTCATTTAGGTTAAAACACTTGATAATGGCCTCTCTTGAGACATCAAACAAGCACCCACCATCTGGAAGCTAGAAATTTTTTTTGGGGGCATGGTAGCTATGGGCCTGAATTTTAATCAGCTCAATATCAATGAAAATATTTGGGACAATCAGTTTGGCTAAATCAAGGGTCCACGGGTTTGATTCCAATACCTTATCATTTTTGTTTTGGTAGAAATACCAATACAAGTTCCAACTCAACGAAGGCACAATAGGGTCTCTACATCCCTGATCTAAATCTCTAAAAACCTTTTTGGGCCCTTTATCTACTGAACCAGGTAATAAAGAAAGTAATGGGGACTGTAAAGAGGGTTTACTAGCTTTGACTTCATCTTTTTCAGCTCCTACTTCTGCTTTCTTTGGTGCCATTGTTATAAAATTGAAAGAGTGATGAGAAGAGCTTAACTGGTGAGATACTTCATCTCGGAGAATTCCCTTTACTCCCACACCTTGAGCTCATATGCACTTGGTCTCTACTATTATGAATGAGAAATTTTAATCTACTTTGTGTATCTTCACACCAAGATGCATTAACTCTCGACTCATAAATTCACATCATTCAAATCTTTGTATCGAGCTCAATTTCATATTTTGATGTTGACTGATGTGATTGGCATGCTTTAAATGACCCAACAACTACTTTAGCATGATAGCTCATGTCACTTTTCACTCCTCTGTGGTACCGTGGTATTTTTTTATCCTTCTTTAGTGTACCACTCTACCGCACATCACCTTTGGCTCTCTTGTGATACTGCAGTGTATCCTTAATACATATATCAACGTACCACTCTACCGTGGGCTACCCTTTATCTTCCTACTATACCGTGGTATCATCCCATTACTCCTCCTTAATATACCACTTTATCGTGGGCTATGTTCTAACCCTTTGCGGTATAGTGGTGTCTCCTTCTATCATTACTCTTCAGTATACCGCTCTACCGCAGGCTGTGTCTTGACTTCCTGAGGTACAACGGTAAAGGGGTATAGATGACAATGTATAATAGTGGCACCTTTTACTGTCATACTGTGAGCTACTTTGTAATGAGCTTCGGTAGAGAGGTATGAAGTGAGGGCTATATGGGGTGACTAATGCAATAGCAGTATAGTGGTAAAAGGAAATTTTGACCTTATGGATGGAAATAATGAGGTTTCTTATGAAAATAATAGTATGAATTTTGGATTTTCACTAATAAAATCCTTTAAAAAAATTATGAAAATTCTGGTTCCAATGCATACGAAAAACTCATCCCTAGGGATATAATTAACATTTAAAGAGCCCTCATCACACAAGGAGCAACACAAAACAATAATGTTACTAATGATGGCGTAGTTGATGCAAAAGTGGTTTTAAGTGCTCCAAAACAAACCAACACACAACAAAATATGTAACAAAACGTGGAACAACCAAACACACAACTGCAAAAGATCAATAAAAAATCAACACTGTGAACATTCAAAGAGGATCACCCTCTTGAAACAATGATCCTAAATAGAAATTAACTCCCTTAGGGGAACCTATGGAAAACATATTGAAGAAGTTGATACAATTGAACCTCATCACACTCCTAGAGTTCAAAAACTACCAAGAGCCACAATTCAAACCCCTTGGGTATAAAGAGGATCATTATTGTGAATTTCACTGATACAAAGGTCATAACACACAAAACTATTTTAGACTCAAGCATCTAATTCAAGATCTTATTGAATAGGGAGAAACTGACGTTGATAAAAAAATCACGGAACCAAAATTTAGAGATCTATAAAACTCCTATGCCTGATCATGGAAATGCAAAATATTTTGGAAAGGCATCAACTTCAAACAATGCAAACCATACCTATGATAACATGGTAGGACACATTCATGTTATTCATTTTTCACAACATGAGGAATCAAAAATGCATCAAGACACTGTCTTAAAACAAAGTCCAAATCAATCAACAATGTCTAGCAATGTTTCATATCAATATGACATCAAATATGTATTAGATTGTAATCTACCTCCCTCATATGAGTTCATGATTGGGCATATTGAAGAAGTTGTGAAGAAACAAGAAACAACCCTTCTATTACCTATACCTATTAAAAGTTGTAAAGAGTCTTTTACTAATGCTATATCATCTACCCAAGGATCATATCAAGAAGAGGCTCTTGAGTATAACAAAAGTAGAACCAAATCGAGTCAAAATCAAGAGCCCATATCCCCACAACATTGTCATGATTTGCATAATATCTTCCAATCCGTAAGTGATAGTTTCTCTACCATAAGTAAAAATGAGATCACTTTCCCAAAGTATTATCATGAGTTAATGAACATTTTCCAATCCATTCAAAATTTCAAATATATACCCAATATCAACCATGATATGTTTCCTTCTGATAGACATATACATGTTCTTCATCCAAAACAAGGGTCTTCCACTCTTGACATTACTACACAATAGAAAACAATGGTAGAGATTATTGATATCAACATATAGACATCAACATACGTATGCTACCATTGTTTTGGATAACTCTTGGAGATTATTGATAGCAGCATATAGATGTCAACATATAGCAAACAACGGTAGATATTATTGATATCAACATATGTATGCTACCATTGTTTTGGATAACTGTTATAGTGATTGTGTGTCATCAACATCTCTTGAATCAACATCAACAAAGGACACATCCCCAATTCTAATGGAAGACATTGAGCATGAATATATCAGGCATTATTCAAGAAAAGGAATGTGTTCACATCAACAAGATATATTGGAATCAAAGTAGATAGTTAGCATTCCTAAACAACGGGAACCAATGGCGATATCATGTGTACATGGCAAGTCATATTTAGTAGCCATTGATAAGAGGATACATTACCAAAGAAAAGGATTAGGTCTTGTTAAGCATGACATCTTGGAGCTAGCAGAATCAACACATGTCAGTAATACCTCCACAATACAAGGGGAAACTTTGTATAATACAAACAAAAACATAAGGGGCATGAAGGATACTTATGATGAAAATGTTGCCAATGCTATGTAACTAGTTGTATCATGAATAATCATCCACCCACCATCCTATCCAAAAATTGGGACCAAAATAGAAAGAAGGAAAATTCCTATCAAAGAAAATAAACTAGTAAATAAAAAGGGACAAAACAAATACCAATAGATACTGAAGAATACAAAATAAAATCATCCCAGTTATACTCCATCAATCAAAGAAACTATGGGGAAAAATAAAAAAGGGAAATGTATCCATCAAAGGTTTCCGAAAATACAAAAACAAGCTTCTTAAGTGACGTACAAGGTATATCAAGCAGTTGGTCCTAATTCCATGCAAACCTTGTTATGTACCCATCATTTCTCATCTACCCAAGTTTGGAGAATCAAAGGTTCCAAATTGTCAATCGATCCATATCATACCCCTTCGTGCATGCCACCATCCACTCCATTCCTGATATGCAATCCTCGCATTGACCGTGTGTTTTCAACTACTCTTCATCAAAAGGATTTTGAAGGCACTCTATCACAATGTACACACATAAACGAGGCTAATTCCGATATCAACAAGGAAGATCAAAATTCTCAAAAGTTGCATTCAAGCACCTATATCTTAGCAAAGTAACTTCTATAGGAAGGATATCGATGGCACATTATAAAAGTAGCATCTACATTAGTACCACCAGGTGGATCAACATGAGCATAAATCTTCAAAAAATTAAAAAAAATAAAAAATCAAGAAAATAGTAAAGATAAAAAATTTCCTCCAGTGAAAACCACTATGTTGGCACTTTGGCAAAGTACTATGATGAAAACTTGGAAAACATGTGTTGAGTAGAATTGAGCATCTATATGAGCCCTTTTTAGATGGAAGCATTTCATCCCCTTCATGATAAATCCAATGCTTCCTCCATCCATATAATCCATTTTCATCCAGATCTTCCAAAAATATCTTGATCTTGACAAAGGTTTGGTGCATACTCCAACTCTACTCATGGCAAAGTCTTGACATGGTATTTTTCAATTCCATTTTATCCCATGAAGTCTCATTCCTTATGTATAACACTGATCCTATTGTGTAGTAAAACTCTATTGAACTCTTTGTATATACATTTCCTATCTTGATTTTCTCATTGAACTATGAAACATTGCTAGAAACTGGGGGCAGGTTATTGCACTCTTATTGTCAAGTAATTTGGTGCAGGGGCACCTAGTCAACATCATGTAAATAGGGTCTAATGTTGGGTTTTGTGTTTGCAGTCATGGTTTTGGTTATAATAAGGTCTATTTAGACCATCTTCAATGTAATGATTCATATGGGGTCAGTTTTACATGAAGTTAAGTTTTTGTAATTGTTGCAAAATTTGCAGTGCAACTTTGCAATTTTGGCTTGTTTTGGAAGGTGAATGGTCAATTATTTTGAAAAGGGGTTAGAACCATTGGTTTTGAGTTGGATATGTTTAAATATTCCTTGAAAGGCTTGATGCATTCTTTTGGAGTTTTTTTTGAAGATCAAGCAATAAGTTCTTTGTTTTCTACAATTTTTTGTGTATTTCTATTGCTACAGGCTTTTGCACGATTCCATATAGGTTGTAAATGTACTAATTTTCATTAAAAATAATAGAGGGATGAGTTAACCATATTTTGGTTTTAGTTTGATAGTTTTTCATTGAGAATTGAGTGATTTTGAATCAAATCTCTGTAAGTGGTCATAAAACCTTAAGCTAAGAGGGTTTGAGTGAAAAAAATGGCATATTAAACCATTCCACCAATGGAAATCTCTGCAAATCAGTGGAATGGAATTAGTTAGGGTGTTTTTCATTTTGGTAGTGGTTGTAGATGCATGGGATGGAGTTAGGGCCTTGTTTTTGTAAGCCTTAGCCTAATATCTCAATGTATTAGGCTTAAATTGATAGGTAGAGGTAGGGTTTTGCTGTTAGATGATTAGGAAGTGCTACTAGTTGGTAAAAGTCATTAATTTGGACCCCATATCATCTTTTTGAAGTCTTGGAGTGAATTTTTGTGGTTTGGGGAAGGAAAATCACATAGTTGCTTTGTAAAACAGGCCTAATTGGGCTTAAGGGCAGCGTATCAATCTATTTTAGAGGGCGTTGTTACAAAAAAACCCTATCTCCAATTTAGGTATGCCAAAGAAGAGAATAAAGGGTATCTATAATGACAATTCAATTATGGGCTTAAAATATCTTTTGAAAGACATGGAGAAAATTCACTGTTTGATGTGCTACAAGGGAATATGAAGGAATTGTGAACAAAACACCAAGTTAGGGTTTTCAAGGTTGAATTGTGATTGGTTAGAGAACATCCACCCTACTCTACATCAAATTGGTATCAAAGCATAGGTTTTTATCATTTGAAGGAAAGAGGTTGAAGTTTGAAGAAGGAAAAATTACAATTTGAAGTGAACAAGATTCCTCCAAAGGGAAGTACAATCATTTCTAGGGAAATAAGAATGATGAAGGAGTATCAGGAAGCTCTTTTAGCCATACTTGCAACATTGGAAACAAAACAAAGAAGAGGTAAGGCCACTGCAAATGAGAGTGACAAAGAGGAAGAGGAAGAGGGTGAGGATAAAAAACCTCAAAGAGGATCCCATGAGCAAGAGTTGGATCTTGAAGAGACGAGGATGTTGAGATGGTGAAGGCTATTAAGGGAGATGCTTATGAGGTGAATATGAAATTTCCCATGTATGGTGGGAAAATTGATCATGAAGAAGTGTTGGATTGGGTCGATGCACTAGACAATTATTTGAATACAAGGAGGTAGCAGATAAACAAAAGGTGAAATTTGCAAAAATCGAGTTGAAAGGCCCTGCCCTAACTTGGTGGAATTATGTGCAGGAAGAGAGAGTGAAAAAGTGCAAAGCAAAAATAAATTCATGGGATAGGATGGTGTCTAAAGTTAAGAGTCAATTCTTGCCCAGTGACCATGCAATTCAAACATTGAGGAAGTTGCAAAACCTCAAACAAAAAGAAATAGATGTCATGGCATATATAGAGGAGTTTCATAAATTGAGCATTAAAGTAGGTCATGTTGAGGATGAATTTGAGAAGATATAAAGGTATATGAATGGGTTAAGGTTTAATATCCAAGATGAATTGAGTCTTGCCACCCCTAGAATGGTGGAAGAGTGCTTTCAATTGGCTATTAGGGCATAAGAGAAGTTGAAAAGAAGGAAAGAAAAACAAAGTAGAGGCAAAGGAAAGAACTTTAGGGGTAGAGGAACATTTTGAGGAAGAGGACAATCATAAAAAGCACAAGGTGAGACAAGTGGAAATCAAGATCAAAGCTCAGATTCAAGAGGAAATTTTAGGGGTAGAAGATCACATAGTAGAGGAAAAATTGGAGGACAAGGTAGAGGTTCAAATACCTTCTCAGGGAGATGCTACCAATGCAATAAATTTGGTCATCAAGCATGGAGATTCCTAAAGAAACAACCTTCTACATTAGATGGTGGTGAAAGGAGAACACAGTTGGTGCAAAAGGAATATTGTGAGTGTTAACTCTCCTTCTCAGCATGCTAATCCTGAGGTTGGAGAATCCCTGATGATGAGGAGGACACTACTCAAGGTTCTTGTGGTGAAGGAGCCTCCACAAATAAAATCATTGTTTAGAACCACTTGCAAATCTCAAGGTAAGGTATGTAAGGTTGTTGTTGATTTCGGTTCTACTAATAATTTGATTTCTTTGGAGATGGTTGAAAAGTTAAAGATGAAAAGGATTCCTCACCCCACTCCTTACAAGGTTTCCTAGTTGAATAAGGGCCAACAAGTCTTGGTTAATAAACAAACATGGGTTGAGTTTAACATTGGAGGATACATAGACAAGATCTTGTGTGACATCATCCCAATGGATGTTTTTCATTTGTTGTTAGGAAGACCCTGGTAGTACGATAGAAAAGAAAAGCACGATGGATAGAAAAATACATATGTGATTGAAAAAGATGGAGTTTCATTTACCCTCACCCCTTTGTAAGATGAAAATGTAGACACACAAGTTGGGTCAAGTGTTATGTTGGTTAGGGAAAAAATAATTCTGGAAAAATATGAAGGAAGAAGGTGGACAAGGGTATGCAATCATAATCAGACCAAATCTATTATGACAACAACAAAACTTGAAGATGTTCCTAAAGAAGTACAAACCTTGTTGAACAAGTATCAAGACATTGTTGCAGATGAACTCCCTAGTTCTTTTCCACCACTAAAGGATGTGAGCCACCATATAGACTTTATACCAGGAGCAAACCTACCCAATAAGGCTACATACAAAATGAATCCTCAACAAAATGAAGAGATAAGGAAACACATATAAGAATTTCTAGATAAGGGTCTCATAAGGGAAAGTTTGAGTCCATGTGTTGTTCCTACTGTGTTGGCACCTAAAAAAGGTGGAGATTGGAGAATGTGCATTGATTCAAGGGAAATTAACAAAATCCCTATCAGGTATAGGTTTCCCATACCAAGAATGGAGGATTTGATGGACTATTTAGGAGGAGCTTGTTAATTTTCAAAAATTGACCTCAAAAGTGGCTACCACCAGATTAGAATAAGAGAAGGGGATGAGTGGAAAATTGCCTTTAAAACCAATGAGGGGTTGTATGAATGGATGGTAATGCCATTTGGGCTTTCAAATGCACCAAACACTTTTATGATATTAATGAATGAAGTTTTGAATCCTTTCATAGGTAAGTTTCTAGTTGTATACTTGGATGATAGTATTGTGTTCATTAAGACCAAAGAGGAACACTTGCAACATTTGGACATGATGTTGAGGCTGAATGAAGTAAAGTTGATGATCAATTTGAAAAAGTGTGAATTCATGAAGGAGGAGTTGGTCTACCTTGGTTTTGTGATCTCAAAAGGTACACTGAAGATGGACCCCAACAAAGTAGAATCAATTCTCAAATGGCCTACTCCAAATTTAGTTAGTGAGGTAAGAAGTTTCCAAGGTCTTGCTAGTTTCCATAAAAAAATTGTAAGGAATTTCAATCATATTTTCTCTCCTATTATTGATATAATCAAAGGGGATAAAAGGAAAAAGTTTATGTGGTCTGATGAGGCAAAAAAAAGCTTCCAAATTCTAAAACAAAAGATAGCACAACAACCCATCTTAGCATTTCTTGGTTTCAATAAGGCATTCACAATTTAATGTGATGCAAGTGGGTATGCAATTGGAGCAGCCTTGAGTCAAAAGGGAAGAACTATAGATTTTTTCAGTGATAAGCTTAATGAAGCAAAGAAGAAATGCTCTTCTTATGACTTGGAATTGTATGCCATGGTTCAAGCATTGAAAAAGTGGAGACACTATATCCTTCCTAAAGAGTTTATTATTTTTTTTGACAATCATTCTTTGAGTTTCTTGAACAACCAAGAAAAACTCAACCGCAGACATGTGAAGTGGGTGGAGTACCTACAAAGCTACACTTTAAGCATAAAACACAAAAAGGGGTAGTCAAACAAGGTGGCAGATGCTTTGAGAAGAAGACAAATGTTGGGGCAAGAAATTCAACTCCAAAGTGTGGGTATTGATGCTTTGAAAGGTATGCATGAAGGAGATGATAATTTGAAGGATGCTTATGCTATTTTTAATTAGTTTGATTGCACTTTCCATGAAGAATATTCTGATTTCTTGATACAAGATGGATTATTGTTTAAGGGTGTTCAATTATGTATTCCTAAATACTTTATGAGGACTAATCTAATTAAGGAGAAGCATTGTGGAAGCTTAGGAGGTCACTTTGGTGTGGATAAAACTTTGGACCAGGTAAGAAGATATTATCATTGGCCAAAGATGTAAAGTGGTATTAGAAAGTTTCTTGAAAATTGTGTAGTTTTTCAAAAGGAAAAGGGTTCTAGTACAAATGCAGGTCTTTATCGGCCATTTTCAATCCCAAATACGCCATGGGAATCCATCAACATGGATTTTTTCTTCGGTTTACCTAAAACTCAAAGGGGATTTGGCAGTGTATTTTTTATTGTTGACCGGTTTAGTAAAATGGCTCATTTCATACCATGTAAAAGCACAAGTGATGCCTCATACATTACTGGGTTATTTTTCAAGGAGGTAATTAGAATTCACGGATTACCATTAACAATTGTTTCTGACAGGGATAGCAAGTTTTTTTGTCACTTTTGGAGGGCTCTTTGGAAGAAGTTGGAAAAAAAATTGACCTTTAGCTCTACCTATCATCCACAAATAGATGAGCAGATTGAAGTTGTCAATAGGAGTCTTGGAAATCTTCTTAGATGTTTGACAAAAGAGCATTCAATGCAACAATGGGATCTAATTCTTCCACAAGTTGAGTTTACATATAATGACTCTGTCAATAGAAGTGTTGGAAAGAGCCCATTTGAAATTGTCTATGGATTGAGGCCAAGGGGAGTGTTTGAGCTCAAAGATTTGAGTGGTATGGAGAGGAGTGCAGAAGGAGAAGAGTTTGTGGTAGCAATGAAGGACATACATCAAAAAGTGAAAGAAAATATTCAAAAGAGTGTGGAAAAGTACCAACAACATGCAGATTTGAAGAAGAGAGATGTTCAATTCAAAGTAGGAGACTTGGTCCTAGCACATTTGAGAAAAGAAAGGTTACCAAAGGGGAAATATACAAAGCTGCAGATGAAGAATATTGGGCTATGTAGAGTGGTCCAAAAATTTGGTGCAAATGCTTATGATATAGAACTCCCTCTTGGAGTGGCTATCTCTCCAATTTTTAATGTTTCTAACCTTTATCCTTTCAAATGATCTATGATTGCAGGTGAAGATATAGGTACATCAATAGTTCAAGATGAAGATTGGGTCAAGGACTTACCACCAAGTCATCCATTGAAGCTTGAAAGCATTTTGGACACAAATGAAGCAAAGAGGACAAGGAATATGGTGTACAATGAGTACCTACGACATGGATGACAGAGGAAGACATCAAGTGGCATGGCACAATAGTTCAAGAGCTGATCTCAAGTGGGACTTGAGATTCTATTCTCCTCGGGTGTATGGTGCAGGGTCACCTAGTCAACATCATGTAAATAGGGTCTAATGTTCGGTTTTGTGTTTTCAATCATGGTTTTGGTTGTAATAAGGTCTATTTATACCATCTTCAATGTAATGAGTCATATGGGGTCAGTTTTACATCAAGTTGTTAAGTTTTTGTAATTGTTGTAAAAGTTGCAATGCAACTTTGCAATTTTGGCTTGTTTTGGAAGGTGAATGATCAAGTCTTTTGAAAAGTGATTGGAACCATTGGTTTTGAGTTGGATATGTTTAAATATTCCTTGAAAAGATTGAGGAATTATTCTGGAGTTTTTTTTGAAGATCAATCAATAAGCTCTCTATTTTCTACAATTTCTTGTGTATTTATGCTACTACAAGCTCTTGTATAATTTCGTAGAGGTTGCAAATGTACTAATTTTCATTGGAACTGATAGAGGGATGAGTTAACCATATTTTGGTTTTGGTTTGAGATTTTTTCATTAAGAATTGAGTGATTTTGAGTCAAATATTTGTAAGTGGTCAAAAAACCTTAAGTTTGGTTTGAGTGAAAAAAATTGCATATTAACCATTCCATTGGTGGAAATATCTGCAAATCAGTGGAATGGCATTAGTTAGAGTGTTTTTCATTTTGGTAGTGGTTGTACATTTAGGGGATGGATTTAGGGCCTTGTTTGTGCAAGCCCTAGCCTAATATCTCAATGTATTAGGCTTACATTGATAGGTAGAAGTAGGGTTTTGTTGTTAGAAGATTAGGAAGTGCTACTAGTTGGTAAAATTCATTGATTCAAACCCCATATGATTTTTTTGAAGTCTTGGAGTGAATTTTTGTGGTTTGGGGAAGGAAAATCACATAGTTTCTTTGTAAAACATGCCTAATTGGGCTTAAGGGCAGCGTAGCAATCTATTTTAGAGCGTGTTGTTACAAAACAACCCTATCTCAAATTTAGGTATGCCAAGGAAGAGCATAAAGGGTATCTATAATGACAATTCAATTATGGGTTTGAAATCTCTTTTGAAAGATATGGAGAAAATTCACTGTTTCATGTGCTACAAGGGAATATGAAGGAATTGTGAACAAAACACCAAGTTAGGGTTTTCAAGGTTGAAAGATTGTTCAATATTAATTGAATTGTGATTGGTTAGAGAACATCCACCCTTCTCTACATCATAATTCTTGATCCATGTCTTATAGCTCATAGTGTGACATCAACATCATGATCTAGGTATCATTTATCCTCAAAAATCAAAAAATAGTCACAAATCTCAAAATCCAAAAACACTTGTAAAATCACAAAAATCTAAAAAAAAATTAAAATCAGATTGTAAATTCAAAACCCAAAAACATCCAAAACATTTGTATAGTCATAAAATCCAAAAAAATCCAAAAATTTGTACACTCAAAAATTCAAAAACATTCAAAAACTTGATGATGGATCATAGAGTGTGATCCAAAATTTTGATGCAAAAAAATTTACTCAATCAAATCCATAAATTTGATGTAAATAATTTGAAAACTTGTAAAGTCAAAATTCAAAAATAGTCACAACATCATCTCTCAAAAATCCAAAAACATCCAAATCATATCAAAATCCCTAAACAAGTCTAAAAAGTCAGACGCTTGTCGAACTACATGGTCTCTAAGCTTGAATGTAGGCAAGGCCATTATTGATGACACCCTGAGGCATTAGGTCCATCTTTAAGATTTTTTCACAATAAACTAAAAATCCATCAATGTTCATATGTCATTAATAAATAGTTACTAGTTAGAGTCAGTCAAACTACGTCATCTCTATGTGTATAATGTAGGAAAGGCCATCACTAATGAGCCCCTGAGGTGCTGGGTCATTTTTCCTTTTATTTCTTGGTCTAATCTTAGAAAACACAAAAAACATTTGAAAAAATTCAAACAAAAACATTTCAAAATGTTTGAAAAACCCTAAATAGCCTCAAATAACTTGAAAGCATAAACATTCACATCCACCCAAAAGATCAAATATAGCCTCAAAACATTGTAAAACATTAAAAACATTGAAATATCCAAAAAAAATCACCCATGATCCTATTTCGCTTTCACCCGCAATAAACTTCCATTCATAATAAATTGATAATCATCTTCACCCTTTGATAACACAAGCATAAAAAACTACAATAATAACTAGAAAGTAAACCTAAAATTTGAAAAATCAAACTCTTGATCATTATCAAACATGTCAATCAAACCCTATATCAATGGCCTTTCAAAAAACCATCAATTAAATAGCCAACATCCACTAACATGTCCGAGGATACATCTTTCCTACAATGGGCATCATCATTGGCAATCATTTTGGATACTTATCCCCTAAGCATTACACCTTTCGGCAAGAGATATGAATAACATTGACTATTTGTTCATTTTGATCTTTTCTTATGATTTATCTTATTGGTCCATTCCAATGACCTCTCGATGATGTCTATCAAACGATTTAGAGAAAAGGGAATGGGGCATTGATCATTGCTTTTGTTTTCTGCACTTGTTGGATATTTTTGTAGTACAACCTTGGCGAATACTTATCTTGTGTGCGCTAGGATAGTATCAAGTAACACAATGGTCAGGAAATATCAAGTTCTTCATACCTTTTGTGTGTTATTTTCCTTGCTTCGATGGCTTATTCTTTCATATGATCAAATAAGGTTTTTGTATATTAGGTATTGTGTAGCCAAAAAGTGTATACCTTGACATTTTCAGACCTGATATGGGAATAATTGATGATAAATTGGACCTAATGATGCCTTGATTTAGTGTTGTGAGTTACATCCATAGTAGGTATTGGACCCTTGCAAACTGAATAAAATGCATCTAACGATGTCTTGTAAAGGTGTTGTAAAGTATTGTAAAAGACTTTCATGCCTCTCTAGACTTAATGGACCTATCTTTCCCTAATTAAATGTTCAAAAATATATTTAATGGCATTATCACATTAATCTAGAATGCTTGTAAATTAAACCTAATTCCAATCTAGTGTTGTAATGTGTCTTACACATTCACATTAGATGTTGTGCCTTTCTAGGCTATGTGGACATCATTTTGATGTTGTAAAGTGTACTTAATCACACTTTCACATTGAACTTTATGTTCCTAACACTAATTTACCTTTACATCATCATTAATAGGCCCCTATGGCCCCATATTGTGCATCCAAAGGCTTAATTTGATCAAATACCTGATAAAAGCATCATATAAACTTGTTTTCTTCAGTCCCCGACAATCCAACTGGAAAAATAGCCCTTGTGGGAGCAAGTCACCCATCTAGGCAAATTAGTCCCATCCAAGTGGGACTAAGTCACCCAGCCTGGTGACTTAGTCCCATTTGGGCTATTTTTGAGGTTCAGGTGGGAAAAATTGGATTTTAAGTTTATTATTCCTTTATGTCAACCTTGGGGATCAAATTAATGGGAAAATTAGATGAATTTCCTATAAATACAAGATTCTAAACCCTAATTCATTATCATCTTAACTCATTCATTATTCTTTCATCATTCATCACCTCTCTCAAGTCAAGCAAGCTAGGGTTTTAGCATTCAAGAACATTCGAGGGTAGATTCTTCATCTTTTGCTACAAAAAATCAAGATCTATCATCATGGTAAGTATCTAATTCTATTATTTCATGCTTCATTACATTTTTTCTTCATTTTGGTTTAATTACCTAAAAAGGGGTTTGACCAAAGCATACCCCCATGCCCTAACATCCAACATTTCTCTCTCTTTCATTGTGTGTTTGCAGATTTAGGTATCTTGAAGATTTGGAAATCATTAAGGATTAAGATGTAAAGTTTTTTAAGACATCTCCTTGTTTGAAAAGTCAAAATATCCACAAAAATTCTCTTACATTGCCAAAAATTAGAGTTTTAGAACCAGACACCTATCAGGAACTGAAGTGCAGACTGAGGGCTGCCAATTTCCACTTTCAGATTTTCAAAAAATCTAAAGTGGACTAAGTTGCCACCTTGGGTGACTTAGTCCCATTGTACCTATTTTTCAAAAGTTTTTGCAAATCTAGATACCCATTTGGCTAAAATGGACTTCGGTGCAGTTTTCCAAATCTGGGACTAGGTCACCCAGAATGGCGTAAGTGTCCTAGTAGGCCAAAGTTTCAAGATCAGTAACATTTTTAGTCTTCAATACATTTCCAGGTGCACCTCTTTAGTTTCATTCATTTTTGTTATTTGTTTTTTACATTTCTATGTCTTTTTGCATACATCACTGTGTTTTCAAACAAGGCGCATTTCTTTAGTTTTCATTTAATAATCAATATCTTTTACCACTTTATTGCATTTAGGCACATTTCATCCACTTTTTCATTAGTTTTGAGTGGTGACATTATGCATTTTGGTCCATCTCTCTCCTTTTAGGTGGAAAACCCTAGAAGTGCAAGAGAACCTTAGATACCAAAATCGGTGTCCACATTTTAGTGAACCCACATTTAGAATACTTTATTTTCTAATTTTGGAGTCCGTCATCATCCTAGAATTAGCCTACATTAACATTGCATTGCATTAGTTAATTTGCATTCTAGGGTTTTCAAATTTTGCATTAGTGAAAGTGCATATAGTTTGCATTTTTGCATTTTAAATTATTGAAAAAAATCTAAAAACTACATTTTCATTTAGTATTCAGGTCATACAAACTAAAAAGCATCAAAATCAATTGAAAATTTTTGAAATTTTTGAAAAAATCCTAACTGGGACTAATTCGCCATTATGGGCGACTTAGTCCTAGTCCAAAATTTTCACTATCTGTTACAACATCAAAAGCCTCATTTTTTTTCTTCCTAATCCTTCTAGTATCATATACTATAAGTTTGGAAAGTTTTGAGAGCATTTTTTTATGCATCTAGCTCAAAAACATCAATTTAGGATAGTCATTTTTCAAATCATTTCAATCTAAAGCATCATTAGATCTAAAAATGCTCACATTTCTAAAATTTTACATAACATGGATAAACGTACATTTCACTTTCACATACACAATGTTTCTATTCATAAAAATTTACATAAGTTTGATAAAAGTGCTTTTCATTCTTGCATATACATTGTTTTCATTCTTAAAGCTTTGCATACATTAGATAAAAATGTTTTGCATCTTTGGATATACATTGTTTACATTGCTAAAACATTGCTTGAAATGGTTACATGTGCTTTTTCTTTTTGTTCAAACAATGTTAGTGTCTTACATATTTAGACATGTTAATAAATATTTCCTATCCCCTCCCTATGAGAGTGTTTTAGTGAAAGAGAATAGAACCTTGGACATTCCTAACAATCATATTTGTTCTTCTCCTCATATCTCACCTATTAGAGGAATCAATTAATGAGAGTTTTGAGAATCCTAGTTGTTTCTCTCCTCTTACCTTTCTTAGTGGACAAGACATTGATGAACATGACAAAACAACCATAGGTAATCATGACAATAACATTTGTTCTTCTCCTAGTATCTCTCCTAGTTGTGAAGAAGATACTTTGATGTTAGAAAACACAATTAATGGTGGTCATGTGATGTCAATCAGGGAGGTTTCCAAATCAATCACCACAAAACCAACTAAATTCAACAAGGTTTGTAAACTCCAAACCCTAACTATGGCAATTCTTCACACAATCTCACTTCTTCTCTAGTAGGTCTGCAGACCTAAATATTTGACCCTAACTCACACCAAACCCTCACAAACAACCAACTCCCAATACACTCAGACACCCATTACATCATACAATAGCATACCTTAGTATCAAATGCAACTCTTTTGGAACAACAACTTGAAATCATGCCTTCTACACTGACCTAGCGCTTAAATTAGGCCACTTTTACAAAGGGTCCCCACTTTAAACCTAATTCCAACCCAAAAAATAAATGGGGTAGCATTCACCAATCATCAAATCTCCCAATTTCATAATTTGTTTACAAGTACACGTTCTCTAGAGCACTCTACCAAGAAACCCTCATTTTTAGCCAATTACATGGGGGTTTATTGAAAAAAAACCTTCCAAACCTTACCACTCCTATCCACCACTTTAAACACCCTTCATTAAGCTTGCATATACTTAAAATTAATTCACCAAACCTCTATCAACATTATTTTATCAAACCCTTGTGTAAAATCGCCATTTTCAAGCAAAATACACACAATTACAGATAGGGCAATAACTCAAATTCCTTCAATCATCTTCCCTGCACCAAGAAACTATGCACACACCTAAAACATGCCCTACCAATCCATTCCACTGAGTTACAAAAAAGGACAGTGGGTGGAATGGCTTAAATTGTCATTTTGAACAATTAAAACGCTTAAAACAGGGTATACAGACCCACCTTCACAAATATGCTTAAAAAATTCTTTAGAATTAATGAAACTTCCTAATATTAGAACCAAAGGAAATCTAGTTCCTTACTTCAATAAATGCAAAACAATTTTGTGTCAAGGTTCCACTGTACGGGTGGTACCCATGCAAAAAAAATGAGAATGTTCAGAAAATGTAGTAAAAATAGGGATAATTGCTTGATTTCTGCTTCCAAATTCTTCAAGAGAATACTCCAACGAGTCTCCTTACATATTTAACTTTTTTTCCCTCCAAGAAAAATTTCCACAACTGTACAAAACTGACTTATGAAAATTATGACCATTGGCATTCCAAGACTTTACATGTTTTGCATTTTTGCAACCTTATGTTGACAACTTTTTTGCATATATTTCATTATTTGATTCTCCTAGACACCTAATAGACCCATTACATCAAGAAATAGTCAAGATGACCTTATTTAATCATAAAATAATTCAAACAACTCCTAGACTCAACCTCTCATGAAACAAATAGAACATATTCACTGGAAAAGGATTGGTGCTCCTGCACCATCATGAGGATCTTAGTTGTCCCCCTTCACCTAGTGAAACCCTTCTTGAGCATGCAAATTCAACCATTGTTCATTCCCCTACTTTTGATGAAGTCTTTTTAGAAGAACCAACCTTTGAATGTTAAGAACATTTGGTTTTTAGTTCTCCTAAAAACTCTTCTCCTAGGGAAAATATCATGGTGCAAGAAAATATGAACATTAACACATATCCTTCAAACACTAAACCTTCCTTAGGTGAAGATAATAAAGTGACATTAGAATCCCCTTCACTAACAAGTCATGAAAATAAAGGAAATATTTTTGAGGTTATGATGACACAAGTAGGATCTACTTTACTTAGTGAGCTTCCCAAGTCCCCTCCCACTAGTGAATCACACAAAAAACTAAGAGATGCCTTGAAATCCATGATGCAATCTAATCATAACAATTTTTTGCAGCAGCTAAGTTGTAACTGAGTAACTAAAACATATAGATAATCACACATCACTCCCACTTCATTACCTTTTTTTGAACATAGAGTACTTAGTGTTGAAGACCTTAAAAAGGATCCTGCTAATATATCTATATGCCAACTCATTCAAATCTCACCTACATTCAAATTTATATTTCAAGAAATGTTGCAAATACAGAAGGAGGAGATCCAATATTACATAAAATCGAATAATTTAACATCTTCCTCTTATCCCATGCAAGTCACCCAATCATAAATCACGTTCCCTAAACATGAACTACCCTCACTTGAAATTCAAAATAAGAATGACCCCTTGATGATAAAGGTGATCCTCAATGAAACCTTAGTTAGACACACTCTCATCGACAATGGAGAAAAAAATAATGTTTGTAGCATGGACCTCCTAAACAAACTTGGCATGGACAAAAATCTCATCTAACTTAATGATGTTCATATTTGTGGCTTTGACAATGTCAACAGGAAGCCACTATGGATGATCACATTACCTATTGATGTTGGACCTGTAGTGTTGCCAACCTCTATACATACATGCAAGGACCCCTTGCATACAATCTTCTCCTAGGGAGACCATGGATTCATGCTATGAAAGGTGTCCCATCTACCCTTCACCATATAATGAAATTTGAGTACATTAATAAGATATACACAGTTGACGTAGATGAACAAAGCTCTGAATCAACTGATCACAACATTTCCAACACCCCTAACCCTTTCATTACTAGATCAAAACTTGAACCTATACAAGTTGATGCTAATTATTCACATAGAACATAACTCTTTCATGATAATTGGGGGTCATTAGATTCTACACCTCCTTTCAATAAAATTTCCAAAATCTCACCCTCATGGTCCAAAGAGTCATATCCAAATGATTCATTCTTAGACACAAGTTCTAGTAGCAATTGTGGTTTCACACCTCCCTTTAGGGGAGAGTGCAAAATATCACAACCTAAACCAAAACAACCTTGTGTTTTATATGATCAACTTGGTTCTGCATGAAGAACATTCACCTATGATAGTGATGGGGGATATATAACTCCCATCCATCATGAAGGAATGACACATCACTTTATAAAGGATTTGTGTTCTCATGTAGAAACCAATCCTTCTTAGTAGCATAAACCCCCTTCATCTAAATTGAAATATTGTTATAGTATAAGATAAAATCTTCCTCCTTCACATGGATACAATGAACACATGAAGCACACTGACATATCATACTCTTTCAAGAAATTTCTACGGGTATCTCCCTTATCTCCATTTTCATCTAATACTTTACACAATAAAATTCAACATCTCAAGGAGTTTGGTGCTCTTCCTTGTGTTGAGGCACCTAATTCCTCTAACTGATACGTACTTGCATCCTATTCATCTTACCTTTGTCATGCACTAAGTGGGGGGAAGGGGCTAGTTAGCCTTGTCCTTGTATGTCACTTGTCGTGGTCTCTTTAGACTAGTCATTAACCTTTCATGAACATATAAGAGCAAGCTTGGGATGTGGATGACATGTCTTAAGTTGACTCACATGTGACATACTTATTCATGATGTAGCTCAATTAAGAAACATATGACTTGGAATAGGGCTTTCCAAGTTGGATCTCATGTCTTCTTGTTGGATGTTGTGGCTATGTTGTTGATATGTGGTTGTCATTGATGTCAACACTATTAGCAATTATTGTAGTGAAGGTTGTATATGTCGAGGATATTAAGAAAATTGTTAAAGGGAGAGTTGTAGGTTTCCAGTGGAATAGTGAAGATCATGAAGGTGTCTTGTTTTGTACGTTGAAGATCAGTTGTTGTGGACTAAAGGGTTTATTACTGAGAGTATCTAGTTCATCTACCGAAAGTTTTAGAGGTCCGCATGAAGATTTGATCATGCTATGAACAGTTGTGTTTTGACAGTATTAATGTGGGTTTTGTCAGTGTTCCTGATTGAATTTTATGTGATTCTTGTAATTTATATTGCTACGGATGATTCTCTATTATTTCTTGTTGTGTGTGGATACTTCTAGATCATTCTATATTCTTTTTTTACATCCATGTTGATCAGTGTGTTTGTGGTCAAAAATTTTTCTCAGGTTTGTTCGAGTTTTCATGTGCTTGGTTGACATGATGGTTGTAACATGTTGTGGATGCTTGAAGATTAAAATTTGAATGTTTGGCGCACTCAAAGATATTGTTTTGGGTCTCATCATAATATTAGCTGTCTGTGTTTGATTCAAATGAAAATTTATTTGTAATTTTGGGCCGACATTGTAAATATGTTTTATATTTTTGGTCGACAAGGTTGTTGATGTAATTTCATGTTGCAGATATATAAGAGTGATTGTTTGAGTGAAGTTAGTGTGTATAAAGTGAATAAAAGCCAAAGAATAGAAAGTGTGTGAATATCGATCTATTCATTTGATTACAGAGCAGAGTGAGAAGAAGTTTGAGTGAAGTGTGAAGAATATTTTATGTGCTTAACTAGAACTATAATCAGGCTTGTGTAGAAGCTATTTTCTTAGTTCACACCCTATGGATCTAATCCAAATTACTGTGTATTGTTGGGAAGTGAGCCCTCTTGTATTTGAGCAATGAGCTCTAGGAAATGTGCTTGAATGCATGTGCATTCCCATTATCTTTCATTATACTTTTAACAGGGTATAATATTGTGGACTAACATCCACCATGGTTTTTCCCCTAATAGGGTTTCCACTTAAAAATATTGGTGTTCTCTTCGTTTCTGTTGTGTTGGTTGTTTATGGTTTATTGTTCATTCATCCGATCTAAGATTAAGTTAAGTTTGAAAAGTTTAATATTTAGTGACAATTGATTCACCCCCCCTCTCAGTTGTTTGTCCTTGTTTTTCCAACAATTGGTATCGGATCAGGTTCCTCTAAAGAAGTTTAAAAGCTTGAGGTTATCCGAGATGGCATCATACAAGAAGGACAGTCCTAAATTTGATGGAACAAACTACTCATTATGGAAAGTCAGGATGAAGTGTCATTTGAGGTGTATTGGTGAACCCTACTGGAAGATTACAAAGAATCCATATGTTATTCCTTAGAATGGTCCTTCCACTAATGATGAGATTAAAGAATTTGAGAATAATGTTAGGGCTATTGAAGCTTTTCTGAGTGCTTTGGAAGATTTGGAAATGAAAAATGTGATAGGTCTGAAGATAGTTCATGAGATTTGGATGAAGTTGGAAACTTTGTATGAAGGAGATGTACATGTGAAGATGGCTAAGCTATAGAGTTTGAAAGGAAAGTATGAAAACTTGAAGATGGGTGAAGATGAAAATATTTCTTCTTTTATGTAGAGTAAATGAAATTGTGATGGGTATTAGATGTTTCGGTGGTACCATGAAAGAGGAAGAAATTGTAGCTAAAGTGCTTAGATCATTTCCTCCCTCTTACAAAGAAAAGTCTCATTCTATTGAAGAATTCATATCAGTAACAAATGTGACAAGGGATACACTGATTGGTAAACGTGTTGCCTTTGAGTTGAGTGAATTTGGTGAATTTGTTCCCAAGACTGAATCTGCCTTCAATGCTACTATATCTAGAAGAAACAAGCAAAGATATGATCCCAGAGAGTGTTCCAGAAATTCATTCAAGTATGAGGAAGAAATGAAACAAATTGAAGATGAAGAAAGAGAGGTAGAAGAGTTGGAAGCACTGATTGTGAAGAAAGAAGGGAGAGGACAAGGTAAGTATAAAGGAGTGTTGCCTATTAAATGTTTTTCTTGTAATAAAATAGGTCATTTTGCATCAAGGTGTCCTGAAAGAGTTCATAGATCCAAGCCTAAAAAATCTATATTTCAAAAGAAATGTTACTATGTTGAAGGAGTGACTGATAATGAGTCTAATAAAGATAATGGAAATGAAGATGAATGGGTGTTCCTTGCTATCAAGGAAAATGGTTCGGTGGCTACTAAATCTGTTGAAGTTGAGAAAGCTCTTGCAACCCAAATTGAAGAAAAAGATGAGTGGGTTATTGAAAGTGGATGCTCACATCATATGACTCGTGACAAAATAAAATTTGTAAGTCTTGAGAAGTATGACAGTGGGATTGTAATTTTGGAGATAACAATTTTGGTGTGATTCATGGAAAAGGATCTATTTGTCTTGGTGGTAAGCATAACATTGATGATGTTATTTATGTTGAAGGCTCGAAGCACAACTTGCTAAGTGTTGGAAATATGGTGGACAAGGGTTATGATCTTTAGTTCAAAGATGGAAGATGCAAGATACTTAGAAGATCTAGAAAAGTAATTGCTTTAGGTAAAAAGATAGAAGGTAATATTTTTCACCTAAATGCTGCTAGTGAAAGTTGTTTAATTGCTCAAGTAGATGAAAGTTGGTTATGGAATAGGAGGCTATCATGTGAATTTTGATAACATTGTCAAATTAAGTTCCACTCAAGCAGTAAGGGATCTACCTAAGCTAGTAAAGCCTACTAACACAATTTGCAAGGAATGCCAGATGGGAAAATAGACTAGAGCTTCTTTTCGGAGCAAACAAAATTATAAAAATGGATTACTGGAGATGGTACATATTGATCTATGTGGTCCCTCTAGAGTTAGAAGTCTTCATGGAGAAAGGTACTCTATGCTACTTATTGATGATTATTCTAGGATGATATAGGTTGCTTTCTTAAGAGAAAAATGTGAAGCATTAGAGAAGTTAAAAATTTTCAAAGCTATGGTAGGGAATGAGAAAGGCCTAAAAATCAAATGCTTAAGGTCGGACAGAGGTGGTGAGTTCACCTCTAGGGAGTTCAATTCTTTTTGTGAAGAGCATGGAATCAGAAGACAATTATCTGCTCCCCGAAACCCTCAACAGAATGGAGTTGTAGAGAGAAAGAACAAAACAATTCTAGATACTGGTAGAACAATGATGATAGAAGGAAATGTGCCTCACATCTATTGGAGTGAAGTTGTAAGCACTACTGTGTACACTTTGAACTAGGTAAATGTCAGTGGTAATTCTGGTAAGACTCCTTTTCAACTATGGTTTGGTTATAATCCTACTATTAAATATTTCAAGACCTTTAGAATCAATTGTTATATCAAGAGAGATGAGGATATAGGAAAGTTTGATGCAAGAAGCGATGAAGGAATATTTCTAGGTTACTCTACTAAAAGCAAGGCCTACCGATGCTATAACAAAACACCGAGAAAAATGGTTGAGAGTGCAAATGTCAGAGTTGATGAGGGCTCTGCTAGATTATCCAGATAATGTGGATATGATTTAGATGACCAAGAAGACAACACAAACAAATAAAAAAATGCTTAGACACATAATCAACTTCAAATTGTGCCATATGTTCTAGTAAAACAACATCAATTTTTTTTTATAAATCAAGTAAGCCGGGAAGGAGAGACAAGTGCAAGTGTAAAAGAAAGAACATAAGAACCAGAAGCTCAAGAGAGTCCCAAAGTTCCAAGGTATGTGAAGTTAAATCATTCTAAAAATAAAATTATAGGAGACAAGAATAAAGGCATGCAAACTAGGAGAAAAATTACAGAAGAATATTTCTTGACATCCAAGATTGAGCCTTGTGTGGTGGATATGTTAGTATCAAAGTAAAACAATAAAAACACACCAATGAAACATTAAACTAAAGAAAGCTAAATAAAATATGAAATCAAAGAGAATTCAAACAAAGCTTCTTCAGAATCGTTCCATTGTTCTCTATCTCCAGTGATTCTCTTGAAGCTGCTGCTCTCAAATTGTGTAAGCAAAGCTTCTTAGAATGACAACCTGCAGAATGAGTATGCAAAAGGGAGAATACTTCTCTATCCTATATGCTGGTGAAGTGAAATGTTGATACAGATATGCACAGGGGCTCTAAATTATGCACAGGGGTTGTGGATTATGGATGCTTCTAAAACTAAGATATGATGATGATAGGCCATGGTATGGATTGCTAATATGCTAAACTATGCTATGCTATAATCTAGAATGCTATGGATGCTGGAAATCTAATTGACTATAGTTTTCTTGTATGAAAGCTTCTATCTTTTTCAGAGACCCGATAGTCCTTTTTTATAGATTTTCACAAGCAAGAGCCTGGTTGGCAAAGATCAATGGTTGTGACATTGTCTAGTAAATTTGAATGGTGAGAGATGGAGAGGTTGAGAGGAAGATGGAGGATGTTGGGAGGCTGGAGAGAAAAATGGAGGTCTGTCTTCAACCCATGGGAACAAGCTTGCGCAGGAACAGAGAAATTAATTTTTTGTTTTGGAAGTTTGTTTCACGGTTGTTGAAGATAATCCAATATTAAATAAATAAATTTATTTAATTTCACGTGAGTTTGATTTTTGATTTTAGGACTATAGAAGATTTAATTAAATATTTGAGATATTTAATTGTAAATAGAACTTTAGAAGAATTTAATTAAATATTTGGAATATTTAATTGTGAATGGAATTTAGAGGATTTTTAGAATAGAAGAATACTTAATCTTTATTTGAATAAAATATTCAAGCCAAGATTATATAATAATTAATATAAATAAATCATAATGTTTATTTAATTAATTAAGAAATGGATAAGAAAAGTGATTAAATAAACTTATTTATTTAATCGAAATGAAAGAATGAACAATATAAATAAATTATTTAAATTTATTTCTATGTAGATTGAATTCAGATATTTAATTAAATATTTAAAATATTTAATTAATTACTAGACTATTATGATGTGACCATTTTTAGGTGTATACATTTTGCCCCTCTTTGAAGTGATGTGTTTTCACGCATTAGTTCAAAGAAAGAATTTTGAAATTTTCCCCAGACGCTGATTGTCAAATGTTGATAGGTATATGCCCCCTCGGACGACGAATTGATAAGCTTTTGATTTTTGTGATTTTTTAAAATTTCGTTGGAATTTTTTCCTTTTTTTATGCTTTTTAAGATGTCGATTCATCGTTTGAAAATGATGATGTGAAGAAATTGATGTGAAAATACGTGAGATGAAAAATTGATGACCTAAATTGCCCCTGTAATGATAGAATGTGATAAAATGCACGACTTTGTATTGATTGTTTGCGTATTGCAATGCCCTAATTTGATGATGTTTGTCTAATAAATTTGTTCCCAAGGTTGTTGGAAAACAAATAGTAGCTGATAAATTTTCTTTTAAAGTTGTTAAAAACAAATAGTTGTTGATAAGTTTGTTTCCAAGGTTGTTAAAAACAAATAGAATTTTGATAAATTTTCTTTTCATGATGATGAAAAACAAATAGTTTGTTGATAAGTTTGCTTCTAAGGTTGTTAAAAACAAATAGGATTTTGATAAAAAAAAAATTCATGATGATGAAAAAAAAATAGTTTGTTGATAAGTTTGCTTCTAAAGTTGTTAAAAAAAAAAGGATTTTGATAAATTTTCTTTTCATGATGATAAAAAAAATAGTTTGTTGATATTCAGATTTGATTGATTTGTCGTGATGAATTGATATTGATGTTACTTTGACTTGATGATTCTTCCTATGAAACAGGAGAGATTGAGCGTCTTGCAGTTACGAGAGCGATTCCCAAAGACATGAAGATTGATTATGCAGCTTGTACAGGCGGATAGAGATGTGATCGAGGCATCAGAGGATAGCACTTCGTAGTACTTTTGTATATGATGTGTTATCAATTTTCTGTGGAGACATTTGTATACACACTGATATGATCCCATTTTGGATGATGTTATTTCATGGATAGCTAACATCTTTGTACATTTTGACATTCATTTTTGAGATATATGATATGCAGCGATGATTCCTTATGTGATAAATGCGTCTATTTTCTATATGCATGATGTTTTATGTGATGGTTTCACAATGTTATGCTCATGATGTATATGTATGCATGATTTTGCGGATATGAAAATGAAAGTGCAATGCTATGATATGATTGTAATCTATTGATGAATAATTTTTATGAATGTAAATGTGAAATGATGGATGATACCATTTATGAATGCTCATGAATGTTTTGATTATGATACATGCTTTGTTTTTATGATTTTCTGATGCAAATATGTATGAAAAATGTATAAAATGATGTTTTTGTGAATGTCAAAATGTACTCAGTCATGAAACATTTGATATTTTGCCAGCTTTTGAAAAAAAATCTATAAATGTAAAATGCAAATCCTAGAATGAATGTAATCTATACTAACCATGTAGGGTATTTGTACAATATTGCCATTTTGAGAGCTTATTTGTGCTTTTTGTGTCATCATAGAGCATTGAAATGTTGAAAGTTAATACAAGCATCAGAGGGTATGTTAGCACCAGTGATGACCTAAGTATTGCTTTCATGATTTTTGATATAGCAAGATAATACAAGCATCTAGGTATAATTGAACTGAGATGACCTGAGTATCACTTGCATAAATAGACAAGAGTTAACCCATTTCCCATGAAAATTCTGAAATGTCATCAATGATACTTAGTAGAGCATGTCTCACGACCAATTTGCATAGTACTAATGATTTCCTCGCAAACAATAGACAAAAAAATCATACTCCTTCCTTGCTTTTCTAGTTTAGTACATCATCGAATTGCTCTAGAGATATGATAGAAAATCAACCAACAATTCAAATTTTTCCTAAATTATTTCAAACATTATTCAGATTAAGATCATCCAACTTGGTTATCAACATTGATGTTTGTGTTTTGATTAAACATTTTTTGACCATGTTGTTTGATTTCATTGGGATTGAGTGATCGTTTTGATGTTGTTTTTGATGTGATGTGTCAATAGATGTTGCATTTTGTCAAACTGTCATTTGTCCATTTGTGATATTCTAAAAGCTTGTTGCCCCTCCTTTGTTTAGTCTGCATTTCTGCCCCCAGTGTAAACACAACCTAAATATGTTGGATATGTACAAATTTCATTAATCCATGATGAAACACAAATATTCCCATTGCATGATATGGATATGATAGATATGTACAGATGATATATATGGATAGAGAGTATAAGATAAGATATATGATGTTCAAGAAGATCCTTAACCTTGTCAAGATCAAAGGTGGAAATGTAAGGAATGGGAATAGAAAGGATAATGACCATGAATGATAAGATGAATGAAACTTGTCCCTAAGAGTAGAGTGCAAGAGGAATATGGAAGATAGGATATGGATGATAGGGAGATGGAGGAAGGACTTTGAATGGATATATTGATGTGGATTGGGTAGGATATGTAGATGACAGGAAGAGTACTAGTGGTGGTGACTTCTTCCTAGGGAAGAAGCTGGTGTCTTGGTTGAGCAGAAAGAAAAATTCCATTTCTCTATCTATTGCTGAGGTAGAGTATATTGCTGCTGCAAATAACTATACTCAAGTGATGTGGATGAAACAAATGCTAAAAGATATCAGAGTAGTATATGATGAACCTATTGCCATTAACTGTGACAACTCAAGGGAAATTAACATATCAAATAATTTGGTTCTACACTCTAATACCAAGCATATATCAATCAAGTTTCACTTCTTGAGGGAGAAAGTGAATGAGAAAGAAGTCAGACTGGAGTATGTGCCTACCAAAGAATAGGTTGTAGGCATTTTCACTAAGCCATTGTCAAAGGATACTTTTGAGTATCTCAGAGGGATGATATGGGTGATTACCCCTCCTAATATGAATTAGAGATGCATTCATTTGCATCAATCTATGTGCTTCATAGATATTTCTTGATTTAGATTGATGTTTATGTGGCTGCTACTCAGGGGGAGTAGTCAAATGTGTAGATATGTGGTTCAAAGCTTGTATGTGGGAAGGTAGTGCTTATATTTTCCATTGATGTCAAAGGAGGAGAAGATCAATGTGAAAAATCAGTTAGGGGGAGAAGAGCAATGCAAAAAATCCTTTAGGGGGAGAAGAGCAATGTAAAAAATATTTTTAGGGGGAGAAGAGCAATTGAGGAGAAGAGTCAAAACCAATGGGGGAGTAAGTGTAGCTATGTTGATATTTCTCACATCATGTGTTTCCATCAATGCCAAAGGGGGAGATTGTTGGATGTTGTGGTTGTGTCAACACTATTAGCAATTATTGTAGTGAAGGTTGTATATGTCGAGGATATTGAGAAAATTGTTGAAGAGTTGCAGGTTGTGAGTGGAACTATGAAGATCATGAAGGTGTCTTGTTCTGTACGTTGAAGATCAGTTGTTGTGGACTAAAGGGATTATTTATGAGAGTATCTAGTTCATCTACTGAAAGTTTTAGAGTTCCGCATGAAGATTTGATCGTGCTATGAACAGTTGTGTTCTGACAGTATTTCTATTGGCTTGGTCAATGTTCCTAATTGAATTTTATGTGATTCTTGTAATTTTTGTTGCTGCGGATGATTCTCTATTAGTTCTTGTTGTTTTTGGATGCTTCTAGATCCTTCTCTATTCTTGTTGTACATCCGCGTTGATCGGTGTGTTCGTGGTTGAATATTTTTCTCATGTGTGTTCAAGTTTTCATGTTCTTGGCCGACATGATGGTTGTAACATGTTGCAGATGCTTGAAGATTAAAATTTGAATGTTTGGCATGCTCGAAGATATTGTTTTGGGTCTCATCATAATATTAGCTGATAGTGTTTGATTCGCATTAAAATTTATTTGTAATTTTGGGCCAACATTGTAAATATGTTTTATATTTTTGGCAAATATAAAAGAGTGATTTTTTGAGTTAATTTAGTTTGTATAAAGTGAAGAAAAGCTAGAGAAGAGAAAGTGTGAGAAGAATTTTGAGCGAAGAGTGAAAAATGTTTTTTTATGCTTAATTGGCACTATAATCAGGCTTTTGTAGAAGCTATTTTCTTAGTTCGCACCCTGTGGATCTAGTCCAAATTATTGTGTATTTTTGGGTAGTGAGCTCTAGGCAGTGTGCCTGAATGCATGTGCATTCCCATTATCTTTCATTATACTTTTAACAGGGTATAATATTGTGGACTAACATCCACTGTGGTTTTTCCCCTAACAGGGTTTCCACATACAAATCTTTGTGTTCTCTGTGTTTTTGATGCGTTGATTTTTTATTGTTTATTGTTCATTCATCAGATTTGAGATTAAGTTAAGTTTGAAATGTTTAATATTCTGTGATAACTGATTCACCCCCCCCTCTCAGTTGTTCGTCCTTGCTTATCCAACACTTCTTTCATAGCATTTTTTTATTTTCTACTTTAAAGCAATTTCTCACAATGATGGTGTAGCAACCAATTTAAAGTGGGGACATACATAGATGACATATTTTGGCAAGAATTTCATGGCATGATTTTTCTTTTCTTGTGATGTGTCCTCTTCTTGGTGGTGTCATTGGGTTTGATATCGTCCAAGAGTGTATGATCTTCTGACATGGAATGATGTGAACAAGGCATCCCATGGGCAATGATCTAACACTTTGACTTGTCCTCTCTTGGAGACATTAGGCACAATTCTCCCTAAGAAGAAGACCTTACATGAACAAAGAAAAATCCCCTTTAACAAAATTTTTACATATCATTCAAAAATATTTACAAAAGCATTTTCAATGTGGTGCCTTATTAAAGTTAACAAGAGGTATAACTTTGGTATGGTTGAGTAGGAAGCCCATTCTGAGGCATGACTTTACCCATAACCACTTGTGTGTGTGTGTGAGTACATACCAACCATGAGTATATTTTTCTCACCTATTTAGGATTTCTCACCCAACAGATAGCCAAGAGTTCTATCACCTTAGAGTGAGTATACATTTTTTGGACAAACAACCTAGATCTGATCCACAACGTGTTGGAAAAATGGTCAAAGCTTGATCCACCTTTTTTTTTCTCTTCTCTTCCTTCTAGTTCTTTCCATTGTATGATCATGAATCTTGTCTTGTTACAAATCATTCACCTTGTGCATGTCCTTTTGTGTTCATGATGGTTTGACTTAGGATCTTGGGGGCTTGACCGATGCCTTGATCTTTTTCATTCTTTTTCATCCACATTATTACGATTGGACTCTTCTTGAATGTCTACTTTAGTGTGAGTTTGAAGCAGTTCATCAATGTGTTGCCAAAAAGTGTATACCTTGACATTTTCACAATAAATATGGCAATAATTGATGATAAATTGGACCTAATAATGCCTTGATTTAGCATTGTGAGGTGTTTTACACATCCACACTAGGTATTGGACCCTTGCAAATTGAATAAAATACATCTAACAATGTCTTGTAAAGGTGTTGTAAAGTGTTGTAAAAGACTTTCACGCCTCTCTAGACTTAATGGACCTATCTTTCCCTAATTCAATGTTGCATAATGTATTTAATGACATTCTCACATTAATCTAGAAGGCTTGTAAATTAAACCTAATTCTAATCTAGTGTTGTAATATGTCTTACACATTCACATTGGATGTTGTTCCTTTCTAGGCTATGTGGACTAATTTTAATGTTGTAAAGTGTACTTAATCACACTTTCACATTGAAATTTGTATCCCTAATCCTAATTTCCCTTTACATCATCATTAATAGGCCCCTATGGCCCCATATTGTGCATCCCATGGCTTAATTTGATCAAAGATCTGATAAAATCATCATATAAACTTGTTTTCTTCATTCCCCAACAATCCAACAGGAAAAATAACCCATGTGGGACAAAGTCACCCATTTGGGCGAGTTAGTCCCATCCAAGTGGGACTAAGTCGCCCAGCTTGGCGACTTAGTCCCATTTGGGCTATTTTTGAGGTTCGAGTGGGAAAAATTGGATTTTAAGTATATTATTCCTTCATGTCATCCTTGGGGATCAAATTAATAGGAAAATTAGATGAATTTCCTATAAATACAAGCTTCTAAACCCTAATTCATTATCATCTTAACTCATTCATTATTCATTCATCATTGCTCTCAAGTCAAGCAAGCTAGGGTTTTAGCATTCTAAGTCATTAAGAAAGCATTCAAGGACATTCAAGGGAATATTCTTCATCTTTTGTTGTAGAAAATCAAGATCTATCATCATGGAAATCCTCTAATTCTATTATTTCATGCTTCATTACATTGTTTCTTCATTTTAGTTTAATTACCTAAAAAGTGGTTTGACCAAGGCAAACCCCCATGCCCTAACATCCAACATTTCTCTCTCTTTCCTTGTATGCTTGCAGATTTAGGTATCTTGAAGATTTGGAAATCATTAAAGATTAAGTTGCAAAGTTTTTGAAGGCATCTCCTTGTTTGCAAAGTCAAAATATCCACAAAATTTCTCTTACAATGTCAAAAATCAGAGTTTCAGAATCAGACACCTGTCAGGAACCGAAGTGCAGATTGAGGGCTTTTGTTTCCATGTTTAGATTTTTAGAAAAGAAAAGGTGGACTAAGTCACCACCTTAGTTGAATTAGTCCCACTGTACCTATTTTTCAAATGTTTCTATAGATGTAGATCCCATTTGGCTATAATAGACTCTAGTATAGTTTTCCAAATCTGGGACTAGGTTGCCCAGAATGGCGTAAGTATCCCAGTAGGCCAATTTTTTAGGATCAGTAACATTTTCAGTCTTCAATACATTTCCAGGTGCACCTCTTTAGTTTCATTCATTTCTATTATTGTTTGTTTACATTTCTAGGTCTTTTTGCATACATCACTGTGTTTTCAAACAAGGTGCATTTCTTTAGTTTTCATTTAATAATCAATATCTTTTACCAATTTATTGCATTTAGGCACATTTCATCCATTCTTGCATTCGTTTGGAGTGGGGACATTATGCATTTTGGTTTAGGTGGAAAACCCTAGAAGTGCAAGATAACCTTGGATACCAAAATCGGTGTCCATAGGTATGAACAAGGATACTCCTATATGTTTGCAGAGTCAAACTCCATCTAAAAAGTGTCAATCTTTGAACCAATATAATAGGTACCTTGATTCAAAGAGGGAAAAAATGTAGACACTTAAAATATCTTTGAACCAATATAATAGGTACCTCGATTCAAAGAGGGAAAAAATGTAGACACTTAAAATCATCCTAATCGATATCATGCATCTAAATTCGATTATTAACACTGTTTTCATTCGGATTCGACCCCTTTCGACTATTTAATTAAATAATTATAATTATTTAATTAAATCCACCATTTTCCTCTATTAATCGAATAATCAACATTATTGGGTTAATTCATTCCTTTCATACTAATTTTCATCCTATTTAATTAAATAATATGAATTATTTAATTAAATTCCCTAACTTTTTTCATTTGATTAAATAATCTGAACTATTTAATTAAATTTCATTAATTATCCTTTTTAATTAAATGAGCAAATTGTTTAATTAAATCTGTTAATTCCTCCATCTTGCACAATTAAATAATATCCTAATTATTTAATTGACTAATTTATTTCATTCCTTCAATTTCTCCCACTTGCAAAGGAATATTCCTCCATTTCATATTCAAAACAATTTCTCTCTTAAATGGAAACATTGTGCACATTCCTCCTAAATTTTAGGATTCGTGTTTCTTCAAATCAATTTGAACCATTGATTAAATTCATCAATCCATATCAACTTTCAATCTCCTCCATGGATTGAATCTTTGATCCATGTCAATTATTCTCCTTAATTTTCATCCATTGCTTAAGAAAATTGATCTTGGCCATTGATTCACTCAATTTTTCATAAATAGCCTCCATTTCTTGAACAATTCATTCAAATTCATTGAGAGCATCAACATTATAGCCATTTTTAGAGCATTCTTTATGGGCATTTCATCCATTTTAGCTAATCTTGCATCCATTGTCTATCAATTGCATCATCTTCAAGCTTGTTTAAATCAAGGGATTGGGAAAGGGCTAACATTCCACATCAATTCAACACCAATCCCCCAATGGGATGAGGTTTGATGTGTTAGTTATATTTCCTTTAAGCATTTCATTGATATTTGATGTTTTAATGGCTTCTTAGTTTAATATTTCAATAATTTTATTGGGAGCATGGCTTGATTAGTTAAATATTAGTTTAATTATTGTAATTCAATCATGTTTAGCTTAGTTCATGATCATGTTCACAAAAATATATCACATGCAAGAAAAGGAAATATTCAATCATACATAAGGAATTAATGAGAAACCAATGGAGTACACAAAATATTATCCAAATCATACTCAAGGAACACACACAAATGATTTGTAGTTTGATCTACTTTTGAACTTTCTCTTGTCTCAAACCCTAATCCACCTTTGTCTTGAGCTCCTTTTTTATTTGAAATCATTTCATCAAGCTTTGTAGCACTCATCTTAATTGTTCTTCATGACTCCTTTCTTTCTCCAAATCTAATCTCAGATTCATAATTTCTTGTTCAGACTTTATAAATTCCTTAGATTTTCTTTTCACCAATGCATTTAGGTAATTTCTCAACTATTTTATTTTCTTCAACTTGAACCTTTAGAACAGCGATGGTTTCATTTGCTTGCTTCAATTTCTCACTGACTTTTGTATGCCTTTCTCTAAACCTCTTGATTATGTCTCTCAATTTTCTGATGCATTCATTCACTTTTTTGACATTTTCTTTTAGATATCTTTTTTCACCTTTAGTTCTCTCTAGATCTTCAAGGGTAACTTTGAGTTCTCCATCTTTTTCAAGCATGTAATCTTCTTCTATGATTCCAACTGTTGGAATATCTTCCGGAGTAGGAAGTTTTCTAACAACCACGTGTTCAACCTCCAAGACCTTCCCCAAGCAGTTAAGCTCCTTCCAAGGAACCAAGCTTTGATACCAATTGTTGCACATATGGTTATTGTTGCACCAAAAGATCAACCTATTAATGTTCGATACAACTTCTGGAGTCAATGAATCCATGAGAGGCAGTTAAGCCATGCTACGAACTCGAGCGCTATGTTGCACAAGATAAGGAGACCAAGGGTGCACACCTTGCAACATTATCACCCTCCTTAGGGAGAAGTTTAATGATTCCTTTTTAATGTTACTCCCTAATGGGGTGAAAGCATGAAGTTGAGTCCACTTAAGGTGGAAGTTTTTTCCTTAGAAAAAATCCTGAAATCGTGAAAAAAAAATCGAGATCCCAGTTTTTAGCAATCAAGATTGCTTTTTGCTTCAAGGTCCCGAGCCTAAACTAAAACGAGATCCCAATTTAAAAAAAATAGGATCCCATTTTGGAAACTTTCCATTTTTGGAAAATTTTAGAAATGAGATCCTATTTTGAAAATTTTCCATTTTTGGAAACTCTCTATTTTTGAAAAAAATCTATTTTTGGAAACTTTTCAAAACAAGATCATATTTTGAAAACTTTTCATTTTCGGAAACTTTTCAAAATGGGATCTCGTTTCATAAAAGCATAACAAAATATTTTTTTATGAAACAGGATCCCGTTTTAGAATAAGATTCCATTTTTTAAAATATGAATTTTTGGTTTGTGCTTTTTCTTTCGGTTCTAGAAAACACTTGGGGACCTGAACCTAAGCTTTGGACCTAGTTTGACCTGCAACTTGAAGGTCATGTCAATGTCACAAGAAAATAGTGACTTTGGGCATATGTCTGAAGACCTTTTTTGTAGAATTTTTTGATGAAATTAAAACCCATTATAGATGAGACAGTGTAGATTCCAAATATGTAATTTTTTTTACAATTGGATTTTTTTTTCTATTTTTCAATTAATTTTTGATGAAGCAGGTCCATAAACTTGAAATATCAAAGGTTTTTAGTATTTTAATAAATTTTTATTAAAATAATTTTTTGAAAAATGAATTGTTTGAAAGCATACTTTAAAAAATTCTTTTAAATTTGAAAAAAAAATTCAAAAAATGATAAGTCATCTTATGCGTGACATACACAATGATTTTTCAAACAAAAAATATGGCCAATAAAAAATTAACAAAACAAATTCAATAAAAAATACAAAAAAATATCGAAAGTGTGCTTCAATGTGTTACAAATCTTTTCCTAAAAGGATTTAAAAAGTTATGATTATTTGGTTCAAAATATGGATGATGTACACGTGCATGGTATGGTAAAAATAGGTGACTTTTAAATAGTGGTTTTTAGAAAAACCTATTAAAAATCAATTTGTATCATCTGGGTATTAAAATAACCTACATATTTGGAAACTAGACTTTGAGTACTACATTTTTTGATAAGTGACTTTTTTAAGATTTCATCTCTAAGTGCTCCAAATTTTAAGGTCAAATGTGACAAATTCTGAAAATCAGGGAAAACACTTCCACTTTTTGGCCAAAAAGTGGACTCAACTTCTTGCACACACCCAATGTCCCCTTTTCAATGGCTTCTGTATAAGCCTATAGAAACTCATCCCCAATCCAATATATGTTTTTTTATAGAATTCAATTGGGATCCCATCTACTCCAAGAGTCTTGTCATTTAGATTCTAAATAGCCTTTATAATTTATTTGGATATTTTCCTATTAATATTTTTACCATCTCCTCAGTTATCTTCCTAGGAATTAAATTTTTTTATTGGTTTGTAGCATTGTGGGATTGTGGAGTTCTCCCTTTAGTAGAGAATAGAGTCTTATAAAAGCTATGAAAACTTTTTTTATCTCCTCGGGGTCATTTAACAATTTGTTATTCTCCCATATATGCTCCACTTTCTCCCTAAAAAAATTGTCTTTTAAGAACCTAAAGAAAAATTTAGTTCCCTTATCCCCATTATTCAACCAGTTTAATTTGGCCCTTATTTTTAAACCTTGAATCTTTTTTGTTTGCAAATTCCTTAGTTTATTTTTTATTGCTATTACTTGTTCATTCACATTTGAGTTTTTGGGATCCATTTACAATTCCTTTTATAATTTGACAAGACTATCTGGTAATTTATTTTCTACATTTCTATTTGTCCATAGCTCTTTTTTACCAATGGTTTGAAAAATAGTTGTACAACTTTTGAAATTGATGTCTCTTTTAACAACCACTTGTTAATTTCTCTAAGAGTAAGGATTGTGACATTAAAATATTAATCTTTTGGTATATTTGTATTTAGTAATAACTTGCCTTATTTTTCAATGAACTATTTTTTCTCCTTAGCGAGCTAAATTTTGGATGAGATAGGGTGATGATCAGATAATGAAGAAGGTGTGACTTTGACTCTATATAGCCTTCATAGATTTGATCAAAGCTAAAAAAATCTTTGTTTACATAAAATCTATCTAATTTGCAATATATTCTTCTATTTCATTTTTGGTAGTTACACCAGGTAAACGAAATGTGTTGGTTTCCTTTCCTATATCCTTCTAGAGGATCAAAGAGATTTAGCTTATTTTTCATTTTGAACTAGAATAATTTTCTGTTAAATTTCCATTCCATTTCATTTCCTCCATATTTGTCTTCCCTATTTTCTATCATATTAAATTCACCTCCCACAATCCAAGGGATACCAAGAAGTTTATATAACCATTTACAAAGCTTACTTATCTCCCAGTAATCATTGGGAGCATATATTGAGCATAGCTCAAACTTCATTTTATCCTTTTCAATCACAATCCAAACAACCCTATTGCATGGAGAGATTCCTTGATCAATCACACATGGTGCCCATTTATTTGAAACCATTATGACAATTTCTCCTCTACCTTTTTCATGAGCAGTATGAATGTTTGGCCTCTTTCCATATAAATCTAAGGTTAGTTTCTAAAGTAAAGTTGATAGATTTTACCTCCTATAGGAACACCACATATTTGTTTTAGATTAGGTTTAAATATCATCTAATCACATATTTCCTATCAGGTGACTCCAATCCCCTAACATTCCAACTTATACAATTAATTTCCATTTGTATTAATTTTAAATACTACTTTTGGAATTCCCAAATCTTTCAAAGCATTTAGGAATTTTAGCTTCTTTGTCTAATTTCTTTAGAATTGATTCATCACTGATATTTGGTTCCTCTTCTTCTTTTTAATTTTGATAAACCCCTTTGTTGAAAGATCATCCCTTTCATCTATTTAAGTATTATCCTCATAATTGATTAGGCTTTTCTTGGGGTTGGAGACTACATACATATCACCATATTCTATATTGGCCAAACATCATATTTTAACTATCGAGTTCCCTTTATTTAATTCATATGAAAGGTTTTCATCAACTACCATACTAGTAACTTCTCCTTTCTATTCTATAGGGTAATTAATACTATCCAGGGATAACATTTTTGGGTTAACTTCTTTATTTATTTTGGATAGATTTATTATGCCCTAAAATTGGCTCTCTATTTAAATCATGTTTTGGGACTACCGTGTTAGCATATTTGTAATCAATTGACAATCCCTTATTAGTGAAATTTGTTTCTACCACTGAAGGGTATAAATCAAGTGAGTAGATTTTAGTAATATTAACTCTTTCAAATCCTTGGGAACGAATCCATGTATTATTATGATTTTTATTGTCCACTTATGTCCCTAATGAGCCATAAATAATTTTTTCATTGGGGAGAATAGTCAAATTAGTAATTTTATTAGCAACCTTGTATCCTTTTTCTATTGGATACTCTTCATTATCAGGGGTATTTCCAATATATGACTTCCCCATATCCAAGTTTTTATTTCCACTTTCACTATTTTTTTTCTCTACTTTATCCAAGGCAAGCTCAAAGGTGATGCAAACCTGACTTTGCCTCACATTGGGCCTTTCATTTAAGTTATTATTAGATTTTATTTTGTTCTTAGATACATTAAATCCATGATCCCCAATAATATCTTTTCCATTTTCCTTTCCTATTAGGTCAATTTCAAGGAGTGGTTTAGACCTCCTTTTAACCCTAAACTTGAAAAGTTCACCAATAGAGTCTTTTTTGGCATCCAAAATAGTATTGATTTTAACTTTATTATTCATCTTTATGTAGGATATATCGCCCCCCACTTTTCTTTTTTTATTTCTATTTTCATTTTTTACCTTTTTTATTCTTTGCTTGATTTCATCCAACACTATCTATTGTGCATTTTCCTTGTCTCTATCATCAATCCTAAGGTGCTAGGATTTTTTTTTTATTAAATGAGGGTAAAAAATTTATTAATCAACTAAAGGAGTACAAAG
This sequence comes from Sequoia sempervirens, assembly GCA_007258455.2. NCBI lineage: Eukaryota > Viridiplantae > Streptophyta > Pinopsida > Cupressales > Cupressaceae > Sequoia > Sequoia sempervirens. The sequence continues at coordinate 63,454 of VDFB02386181.1, read as the reverse complement.
CATAAAGCAAGAAGATACCCAAAAGGGCCAAGTAACAACCAACAAGAAATCAAAAAGTGTTTATGCAACATCTCATATCCTCTGTAACCCAACCCTCCAAATCCTGGGCAAAATCCTCTGGTAAAATGTCCCAATCATCCACCAACCAAGTCTCATTCTTCTCAGAATCCCATTTGGCCAACCCATCAACCACCTTATTACATTCTTGAGGGAAATGAGAGAAGGTGATAGAATATAGTAAATCTCCAAGACTAGTGTTTTGCTTAGCAACCACCACAAGCTGCCAACTAACATCATCAAATTGTCGTCTATTTATCAAGTCTACCACCACCTGAGAATTTGACTAACAAATAATCCTTTTCCAGCCTAGGGCATATGCCCTCTTCAAAGCCAAAATAATTTCCAAGGCCTCCATAAGGTTATTAGAGTGTTGCCCCCTATACTCTAAAAAGAAGAAAATAACCACCCCAAAACTATCTCTACCCACCCCACCTATGCCAGCATGCCTCGTATTTCCCCTTGCAGACCCATAAGTGTTGATTTTCAAGACTCTGGAGGGAGGAATCATCCAATTCCCTCCCCTAAAGACCTTCCCTATAGAACACCTACTCTTCCCAACCTTGGGCCTACCAGAACCACCAACAAAAATCCCCAAATTACGAATCACTCCAACATCTCTAGGATCCACCGAAACTAATAGATCACATTTAGAATACAAAGTCTCCTGCAAAGCCCCCAAAATGTGAACCCAAACTTGACCCACTGACAACTTCTTATCCAAAAAGATCATGCGGTTGCACTCCAACCAAATGTGTCAAATAATCAAACTGGGACCAATAGGCCACGATGTGTGAAGAAACAAAGTCTTCACTGGAATGGGCCTAATGTTTTGCCAAAACTCATTAAGAGATGAAGGATGCTTGCACTGCAAATTATAGGCCCCCCATCAAAAATTTCTAATAGTCCTAGCAAAGGGGCACTGAAAGAAAAGATGAGAAATAGTCTCAACCTCTTTAATACATAGGAAGCATAATGAGAGACCTTGGAAGCCTCACTTATAGAGGTTATCCCAAGTCAAGCACTTGCCATACACTACCATCCAAGAAAGGAAATTGTATTTTGGCCAAGAGAATTTATTCCAAATATTTTTCCACCAAGGAACCTCAACACTACCTAAGATTTGTCTATCCAAAACACAATACCCTGAAGCAATAATGTACTTCTCTTTAGGATCTGGACCCCAAGCCAGCACATCTCGCTTCAGAAGAGAATAATAGACTCTATCAGCCAAAACAAAGGGAACCTCTCTCCTATCCTCCAAAGATCCACCCAGGGGCCACTCTTGCACGCCCTTCCATTGGTAAACAATAGTTTGCCCCAAAGCTTGAGGGGATTTCAAATCCATCACTCTGCTCCAACCAACTTGAACAAAAATCCTACATAAGTCCCCAAGTGAGGATGCGAGGAGAGGATAAGTGAGAAGCCATACCATGAGTCATGCCAAAAAAGAGCATCAAAACCTCTGTTGCAGATCCAAAAAAATCCTTTTTTAACTAGTGTAGTTCCCCTCTTGAGAGTATCCTATATCATAGAGCCTTTCCCTAGAAGACTAAATCAAGGAACCTCAATGCCAACCACCTCCCCAAGGTACTTTAAAGTAAGGATCCTCACCCAAGACTGATGCTGGTGTGAACATCATCTCTAGTACAACTTAGCAGTCAAAGCTTTCCCATTCCAATCCACCCTATGCAATCCCATACCACCATCCCGCTTTGGCTGACAAACAACTTCCCACTTAATTAAGCTCCACTTCCTCGAAAGGAGAGTACTAGACCATAGAAACTTCCTACAAATCCCCTCAAACTCTTTGATGAAGCTTGAGGAAGCAGTCAAAACAAAGCACTTATAAATAGGTAGCTCCTCCACCACAAAATTTGACAGAGTGACTCGAACAACCATAGATAGCCATCGATAGGTCCAATGACAAACCAACCCTCAAAATTTATCAATCACATCCTACCAAAAACCTTAGGGAAGTGGGAAAACATCTAGAGGGATACCAATATAGATAAGGGGAAGCTTCCCCACTTGAAACCTTAAGATCTTGGCAATACATTATTGGATAAGCATGGGGGTAGTAAAGAAATCAATGCAAGACTTACTTTCATTAATGCTTTGACCATTGGCAACCAAGTAACAATCAAAAGTCTGTTGGAAAGCAACTACTTCAGCCACCTTGGCAACACCCATCAAAGTTGACTCATCCACGAACTAAATATGGGTTTGAGGAGGGAGAAAATTGCTCCATTTCCATCCTTGAATGCGCCCATCCATAACCTGGGACTTAATAAACCTTCCTAATCCTTTAGCTATCAAGATGAACAAATATGGGGATAAAGGATCCTCCTACCAAAGACCTCTAGAAGCACCAAATAGATAAAAGGACTCTCCATTCATAAGAATGCAAAATGAGGGTGTCATCACACGGCTCATGACCCAATCAATCCACTCACTACTAAAGCCAAAGGCTCCTAGAATTTTGCTCAAAAACCCCCATTTAACTCTATCATAAGCCTTAGCCATGTCCAACTTTATAAACATATCATTTTCCTTCGAAGAGGTCATGGAATGAATAGTCTTAGCCACAATAACAACTCCATCCAAAATTTGTCTATCCATGACAAATCCCCCTTGTTCCTCCTAGATCAACTTATCCAGCCATGGATTTAGACACTCAACAATTAACTTTGTAATGATTTTATACACTACATTACACTAAGGGTTTTTGTTCTTGAATGCTTCAATCTCCAAATTGAAAGGATTAAGAAAATAACAAAAATGGATGATTTACTTTGAGCAGTGCATTTCTTTTATAGTTGTATTTTGGTCCCTCTATTTGAGTTTACTTTTTCTCTCCAAATATTTAAAAATACTTTCTAAATTACAAACACTTTTTGAATTTTATACAGTTTTAAACTATTACATAGGCTCTCTAGCAAGTCATCCTTTGGTCCACCATCTAGAAACCAGTTCAAGAAGACTCTCCTTCTTGAGCCACATAAGTTGAAATCTAAAATTATGTTTCCTAGAACTACCAGCCAGATGGGTACAAAATTTAATCAGCAAATGATTTGATCCCCACCAATCCAAAATTTTAGAGCTTGACAACCACTTTTGCCAACCCAAAAGTTGGAAACAAGAAACCTGTCTAATCTTTCAGCAATGGCTTCATCTCAAAGCCTCCTATTATTCCAAGTAAACATGCCATTCATAGGTTTGATATCCACAAGCCAAAGTCAAGACAAATTCTCCTAAGAAGATCAAAGGAGAGGTCCAAACAAGGCACTCCCCCCCTTTTCTCCTCAAGAGATGCAATTGCATTGAATTCACCTACCATAATCCATGGAAGAAAGGGATTCAATGATCTCAAAAAATTGATATGAGACCACAAGAGAGTCTTACTAGGGACATCTATCAGATCATAAATGTTAGAAAGGAAAACTCTTTCCCTCATTTCAAAACTAATCGCAACAAGAGAAATGTAGAATCTACTAGAGAACCACCAAGCATGAGAGATTCGCCAAGGATCCTAGAAGCAAGCAAGACCTCTAGAGCTCCCCAGTGCACCCACACACTGGCATAAACCTCTATTCCAAATCATAGATGCACTCTACATCATACTATCCATTGATAACTTCGTCTCCTAGAGGAAAACCAAGTCTGGAGAATGAGCACAAACCAAGTCTTGGATATCCTTTCATCTAGGGATGCTATTCATACCCCTCACATTCCATTACAGCACAATCATTGTGAAGGGTGAGAGAAGTGAGTATCCAAAGTCTTCACTTTCCTAGATTCAACCAACATCTCACCAACCAAATTAACTTTCTCCTGATCCTTCTTCCTACCCACCTTCTGGGACTTATTAGGGGCATTCTTTTTCAAAGGCTTTTGTTGCACACCCAAAATAGGGGAAGAATCAGAAGCTTTTCTCTTTCCAGAATCTCTTGAACCCAAACCTTGAATAGGGCCAGTAGGGGTCCCCAAGACCAACCTTGGGAGAAGGAACAAAAAAATCCTTCACTTCCCCAGGAACCCCCATAGGGGCAAGAAATAAGGTCGTAATAGTCATAGGCTCAGATTATGAGTAGTAAAAGGGGGCATCCACATGCATGTTAAGAGATATCCCCTCCTCTCAGACTAAGTCATCGAGCACATCAAACATGTTAAACATACCCTCCTCTTTGGAATCCAGAAAAATTCTCAGACTAAATCATCCATCAATGGCTTCATCTCCAAGCCTCGTATTATTCCAACTAAACATGCCATTCATAGGTTTGATATCCACAAGCCAAAGTCGAGCCAAATTCTCCCTAAGAAGATCAAAGGAGAGGTCCAAACAAGGCACTCCCCCCTTTTTCTCCTCGAGAGATGCAATTGCATTGAATTCACCTGCCATAATCTAGGGAAGAAAGGGATCCAACGATCTCAAAAAATTGATATGTGACCACAAGAGATTCTAACTAGGGACATATGTCAAAGCATAAATGTTAGAAAGGAAAACTCTTTCCCTCATTTCAAAACTAATCACAACAAGAGAAATGGAGAATCTACTAGAGAACCACCAAGCATGAGAGATTCACCAAGGATCCTAGACATAAGCAAGACCTCTAGAGATCCCTAATGCACCCACACACTAACATAAACCTCTATTCCAAATCTTAGATGCACTCTACATCATACTATCCATTGATAACTTCATCTCCTAGAGGAAAAAAAAGTTTGGAGAATGAGCACGAACCAAGTCTTGGATATCCTTTCATCTAGGGATGCTATTCATACCCCTCACATTCCATTACAACACAATCATCGTGAAGGGTGAGAGAAGTGAGTATCCAAAGTCTTCACTTTCCCAGATTCAACCAACATCTCACCAACCAACTTAACTTTCTCCTGATCCTTCTTCCTACCCACCTTCTGGGACTTATTAGGGTCATTCTTTTTTAGAGGCTTTTGTTGCACACCCAAAATAGGGGAAGAATCAGAAGCTTTTCTCTTGGCAGAATCTCTTGAACCTGAACCTTAAATAGGGCCAATAGGGGTCCCCAAGACCAACCTTGGGAGAAGGAATAAAAGAATCCTTCACTTCCCTAGGAGCCCCCACAGGGGGAAGAACTAAGGTCATAATAGTCATAGGCTCATATTATGAGTAGTAAAAAGGGGGGCATCCACATGCATGTTAGGATATATCCCTTCCTCTCAAACTAAGTCATCCAGCACATCAAACATGTTAAACATACCCTCCTCTTTGGAATCTAGAAAAATCCTCAGACTAAGTCATCCAGCAATGGCTTCATCTCCAAGCCTCCTATTATTCCAAATAAACATGCCATTCGTAGGTTTGATATCCACAAGCCAAAGTTGAGCCAAATTCTCCCTAAGAAGATAAAAGGAGAGGTCCAAACAAGACACTCCCCCCTTTTTTTCCTCGAGAGATGCAATTGCATTGAATTCACCTGCCATAATCTAGGGAAGAAAGGGATCCAACGATCTCAAAAAATTGATATGTGACCACAAGAGATTCTTACTAGGGACATATGTCAGAGCATAAATGTTAGAAAGGAAAAATCTTTCCCCCATTTCAAAACTAATCGCAACAAGAGAAATGGAGAATCTACTAGAGAACCACCAAGCATGAGAGATTTGCTAAGGATCCTAGAAGCAAAAAAGACCTCTAGAGCTCCCCAGCACACCCACACACTAACATAAACCTTTATTCCAAATCTTAGATGCACTCTACATCATACTATCCATTGATAACTTCATCTCCTAGAGGAAAACAAAGTTTGGAGAATGAGCACGAACCAAGTCTTGGATATCCTTTTGTCTATGGATGCTATTCATACCCCTCACATTCCATTACAACACAATCATCGTGAAGTGTGAGAGAAGTGAGTATCCAAAGTCTTCACTTTCCCAGATTCAACCAACATCTCACCAACCAACTTAACTTTCTCCTGATCCTTCTTCCTACCCACCTTTTATGACTTATTAGGGGCATTCTTTTTTAGAGGCTTTTGTTGCACACCCAAAATAGGGGAAGAATCAGAAGCTTTTCTCTTGCCAGGATCTCTTGAACTCGAACCTCGAATAGGGCCAGTAGGGGTCCCCAAGACCAACCTTGGGAGAAGGAACAAAAGAATCCTTCACTTCCCCAGGAGCCCCCATAGGGGCAAGAACTAATGTCGTAATAGTCATAGGCTCAGATTATAAGCAGTAAAAGGGGAGGCATCCACATGCATGTTAGGAGATATCCCCTCCTATTATACTAAGTCATCTAGCACATCAAACATGTTAAACATACCCTCCTCTTTGGAATCTGAAAAAAGTCCTCTTCTGATTTTTGCTCTTATTTTGAGGCCTAACAGGCACAAATCCATCTTTCTTTGGAGTCACCCCCTGCATAGGCCCTTTGCCCTTTTCAAATCCTAAATTTGATGGGGCCATCCGAGTGCTTGAGTTACCCACACTAGGAGCACAAGTACACCTCCTCTAAAGATGACCATACTCACAGCATAAACATCTAAACAATAGGGTTTAATAATCTACCGATTGAGTCCAGGAACTACACCCCACTATCAGATCAACAGAGTTAGGAAAAGGTTGACTCAAATCAATCTCCACACAAACATGTGCATAGGAAAAGGTTCTCTTCTCTAGAGTCTATTGAAATCGGCCAATCGATTTTCCTAGCAACATTTCAATAGATTGCAATATATCTCTCCTCCAACATTCACGCGATAGCCAAGGAAGGCAAACCCAAACTAAGACCTTGGACGAAAACTCTTCTGTCGAATTAAAGCCTCTATGCCATGGTTTAATGAATAGTCCAACATGATTATAAAAGTACAAGCCACCCTCAAAAGCCTTATTTTGATCAGAAATGCATGAAAAATCCACCAAGAAGAAATTATTTGCTTCCAACAGAATATCAAAATCGCCTTCAGGATTTTGAGTTTCACAAATATAGGGATCAAGGAAAGGAAGCAATACCCTCATCCCCATAAACTTGCATATAAAAACATGCTTGCTTTAATAATCTAGATCATCCACAACATCCTCCATTTGGATCACCTCCACCGAGCGAACCTAAGCCCTCTCTAAGCATCCATTGATCTTTTGAAGTTTAACTATTCCAAACCAGGACAAACCCTCGCTTCTGCCATAGCATCATCCCTAGTCACTCCATCTAGAACAATATTTCTTTGCATAATAATACCTCCATACCCCAAAATATTTAGAGCCCAAGACTAGGTAAATCACACATCCCACAACATACACCCCACCAGCTCCCCACCTGTCAACCAAAGATAAATGTGAAAAGGCACCCACGTAGTATAGAGATAGGGATGAGATAAGAAGGCCCGCAGCCCAAACACTCTTGTGCAACCAAGAGAGATCACACACTTGGGATCAAGGAACAAACCACTCTACATCCAAAGACATGCTAGTGCATAGAAGCTGACAACACCCAATAACACAAGTGTCCCAAATGGAAAAAACACCAGGTAAAGACTTCAAACTCAACCCACATAGGCTTCCAGCAAACCCCAAAAGGAATGAACAACAAAGAAATTTTTACACTAGACACAATCTGCCCCCCTCAATCACAACAAAATACCCACCCCACACTTCAAAACTAGCTAGGAAAAAGAATCCACACAGATCGATCATATGCAATGAGCGATGAGAACATGCAGAAAAGCCCTAAGGGTCGTGGGAAACTAGGTCTGTGCAGGTCTAGAGCACCATCCACCCTTCCTCAGCTTTCAATTTTTATTGGTCACATCTAGGGTGCTAAGAGATTTATTTAAACTTTCATAGATAATTTTTTTTCTGAGTACACCCAACACCTAAATGATTGTTATTGATATCCCTGCTAGATTTAATTTTATTCATGGGAGGTGAAAAATTTATATCCCCTCCAATAATGAGCTCAAAGCTATTAATTTTCTACACAAAATTTTGGTTTTCCTCTATTTCTATATGAAGATCCATACTACCATAATTATTTACTTTAATTTCACCTTCTTTTTTAACCATCTCATTAAGGTTTTCAATAGGCAAGATATCTCTATTCTTGTTTGCAACATTAAGATTTTGGTTTTCTTCAATTAGACTATTTTGACTCCCAATATTAGGGAATTTTTGAGTTTCTTTAGGGATTCCATTATTCCTTTTAATTATGGGGTATTTTTTCCTTCAATGGCTTCCTTTTTTGCAAAGGAAATATGCATTTAGGCCATCGAGGATCTCAAAACCACAATTAAATATTTTTTGACCTATTTCAATTTCTAATTCTTTTGGAATGTATTTCCCAAGTATTAGTGAAACTAATACCCTTTCATCCATGTGTAAGATAGTAGTATTGGTCGTTTCAATCCTTAATACTCTACCTATATGATTGAGAAAGTATGGTAAGAAACTCCACAGTTGGGGTGGTACATTCTTTATAGTCATTCATCTTAGATATGAAAGGGCAATAACTTCTTCCTTTATTAACACTAGTGACCATGCAATAGCCATAAATAGGGCATTTCCTATAGTCCAATATTGTCTAGAAAAAAAATATCCTAGTTAATGATAACAAATTTCTACAATCCATATTGCTATATAGTTTGTTTCTAGATTTGATTGTGTTGAAGCTTTTTTTCATCAAATTTTTGTTGAATATTTTTATGCTCTTTATCTCTACCATTCTACTAATGAATCATGGAGTGTGATCCAAAATATTGATGAAAAAAATATTCAACATAATCAAATCTAGAAACAAATAATACACTCTTTTTTGGGTTTCATTATCCTTGAAGAAAATTTTAAAAAGGCCTTTCTATATCATTCTACAGAAGGAAAAAAAACCCTAATTTTATTTCCAAATTATTTTAAACCATTCATCTAAATACCTTTTTGCTAGAACCTTTTTTCTTCTCTACTAATAGCATTCAACATTTCAACATTGGGAGAAATTGTAGCGTTTCTAGGTTCAGGAAGGGAGTACTTACCTTCTCCTCCCTCCTCTTGTCCCTTTTGACTGATCTCTTCAATGCTCACTAGAATTAATTTGGCTTCATCTAGAATCTCTATCATAGACCCCGAAAGTATATCTTTAAATGATTTATCTATTTATCATTATTAATCTTTGCATTATTGAGTTTATCAGGGGGCTTCCCTTCAGCTACCCCCCCTCTATTATCCTGGTGTTATTTTCAACTTTAGGGTTTTACCTTTTGCAACACAATGAAGCCTCAAGGCTACCAAAAAAATCACTTAATATCAATGAAAATAAGAGATCTAAAAGAGCTACAGTCCCTACCAGTCAGAAAAAGTAAGGTTTATGAGATTGTTTGTATGTGTTTTTCATTCCCTATGAAGTAGATTGAAGTGTAGTTGCTATTAATGCATTATGTTGTTCAACTTTGAACGTGTCAAGAAAAAGATTATTTATGTACATATAGAAGTATGTATACATACATACATACATACATACATATATAAATACATATATATATGTGTGTGTATGTATGTATGTATGTATATGTGTTTATATGTATGTACATATACATATATATAAGTGTAGACATCCAAATTTGGACACTTTCATTTGTCCAAATTTATCCCTTATCATCTAAACATCCTCTTATTTTCATTAATTAAGTTATATCACTATTATTTAATTAATACCTTCTAAATTTATTCTAATCACTAAGGTATCTAGTTAAATTATTAAATACCTTACTCTTCAATCCCCCCTTTCATCAAATGAATTAAATAAATATGACATTTATTTAACTCCTCACATATCACATCCTCCATCACCTTTTGCTTAATCTTAATCCATCTCTAAATCTCATCATTAGGGATGTGCACATGCCTAATCCTTGATTAGGATGTGTCGCATCCTCCAACTTTTGCAAGTTGGATTTTAATCCTCATTACCCTCTAATTATCTTCTAATTACTAATTAGTTATGTCTAATTAGTACCTTGGTCAACTCTCCCCATCCCACAAGGAATTTTTAATTCTTTTTTATTCATCCAAGACTTCTCTCTTCCCCATGTGAATTTTTAATTCATATTTATTTCTCCAAGGAATCTTCTCTTCCCCATACAAGTCTTCTAGAATCTTTGACTTGTCACATCAAGTCACATTTGGGTAAGTACTTACCTTTTTAAGAACCTTGTTTTATCCAAAGTACTTTTCACCTCTCTTTTTGGAACATTGTCTTATCCATAAGATCTCCTAATCATTGTGAATTTAAAATTCACTTTTATTCACCCAAGATTCTCCCCTTCCCCATGTGATCATTGAGAGGTCACATCACCCTTATTCCAAGGTACTTACAAGTACCTTCCCATCACATGTCATCTTCCACCTCACCTACATCTCATCACATCCTTAGCCACTTCACCTTCCACATGTCAAGATGTGAGGGCTTATGAGTCCTCAACTCACCATAGCCCTTCATCTTGGCCAAGGTGGCTCAATCTTGACCAGAGAATTCAATTTCCTTTATAAATACCCCCTCTTCTCATTCATTCTAGGACCTTATGCATTTGATACCAAACTCTTTCCATTTTGTCATTTGAAGCCATACTTAGCCAATTTGCACATTTTTCCTTCACCATAGCACTTGAATCCACCATTATCACACTTTCAAGTTCATCTTGCATCTTCATCTCGTTTGCAATCCAAGGAGCACACACAACATTGAAGATCGAAGGGCCAACCAAGGAACAACTTGACAAGGTATAATCGTTTCATTCTATCTTCTTTGTTCAAGTTTAATGTTTTTCCCAATCTTTAGGTGTTAAGTGTTATTCATTGTTTCTTGCATTCTTGTTGTTGCTGCACATTTTTAAACAAGGATTTTCGCCTGATCACAATAAGTATACACATATATATTTATATATGTGTCTATATACACATATCCAGTTGGACATCTTCTTTGGTGCTATTGTAATTTTTCTATTGAGATGGGTTATATCTACCATGTTTGAGGCAACATAACTATCACTTGTAAGTTCCCATATGTTCTACATTTTCATTTTTGGCTTGTCTTGTGATTTTCTTGGATTGTTTGTTGAGGGCGAAATCAATGGATTTTGAGGGGGTTGTGCATATGTATATTTGTACATTCATATACATAGATAAATATACATTGACACATAGAGGGGTTACAATATGCAAATCAAAATAGGGGTAGGTAGGCATATCAGTGGCAAGAGAAGATATTGTCAATGTTTGATTGAAAGTTTCAATGCAAAAGCACATAGCAGGAAAAGAGACATAAACTAATGTATTGACAATGTAGAAACAAGATGGTCATTGTTAGTTTGTCCACAACAAAATACAATGACCAAACAATTTTTTTGTTAGTGTAGAACTTGGTTATGCATCTCTTGTGTTGTAGAGGCTGATTGATCATTTTCAATTTGTCTTTTGAATGTGAACATTGAATAGGAAAATCTTCAAGTAAGTTGTATGGTTCACATTGTAAAATTTATGTCTTGAGTAGTCATATTTAATCATGCACCTGGAAAACAATCTATGATCTCTATACATCAGGAGGTGCCCATGGAGGGGTAGACCTACCCTTGGATAGGCCGACTCGCCCTTCAAACAACTATTTTCATCTTATGTTTAGTCGTTTTGGGTGTTGTTCCTTTGTTCTGACTAATTGTTTTCCCATTCTGAGTGACTGTTCACCCATTCTGAGCATTTGTATCCCCATTCTAAAGGTCAATCTCCCTGATCAAACATCCATTTGCTTGTTCTGAGTCATCGTTCACCCATTCCAAGCCTTCATTCAGTCATTTTGAGCACCTGTTTGCTTGCCATCAACACTTTTCCATAAGTCATTGTTTCATCAACCAAAACACATGGGTGCTACATAGAACATCATTAGAGTCCATATCTATCGTCAAATAATCCATCCCACTCATCTAAACTTCATTTTGAGGGTTTTTATTTTTATGTCGAAACTTTCAGAGGACATAACTTTTGGCTCGAGCGTCCGATTGGGCTCAAATTTTATAGGTGATTGCATGATGAGTGGGTTGGACCTCATTTCGACACATTTTTGGGGCTCCAAAGTTTCATCTTGACCCTCAAAATCGCGATTTAGTGTTTTTTTTCAATTTTTGAAAAATTATTTTCATTAATAACTTGAAATGCATGTCTCAGATTTGGGATGTTAGTTGGAAATTCATCCTATCTTATTTTTGGGTATTTTTGGGAAAAAATTGGACTCTCAAAGGTATGTCTGTGATGTTTCCTAAAATGGAAAAAATTGATAATTTTTGAAAACTACCAAATTTGAAAAAATATGATTGTCAGCACCTTACTTCCCTTAAACCCCTGAACTTGGTGTAGAATAAATACCATTACATCCTCCAATCATCCTAATTTGAGCTTCAATACAATCCTAATCTAAGCTTCAATCCAATCCTAATCTAAGCTTTAATCTACTCCTAATCTGAGCTTTAACCAAAATCCTAATCTGCACTTGCCCTACCTTGAGCAAACCTGCCCCTCAAACAGCTAATTTCACCCTTCATTCAATCATTTCGGGCACCTTTCTTCACATCTCAAGAATTATTCACCTTGTTATGATATCCTTTCATCCATTCTAAGAGTCAGTCTCCTAATCTGAGCATTCATTCATCCATTCCAATCAATTGTTTACTCGTTTCAAGCTTTCAATCATCCATTCTGAACATTTGAACTCTCATTCACTCTTTTCGATCATTTGTTTACTCATTCCCAGTAAATTTTCATGCATTTCAAACCTCCTTCTATCATTCTAAACTCTCATTCACCCCTTTCGATCATTTGTTTACTTGTTCTAAGTAAACATTCATCCATTTCAAACCTCCTATCATTTTGAACTCTTGTTCGGCCATTTCGTTCATTCATTTACTTGCTATGAGTGATCTTTCATTATTTTTGAGCTTTTGTCTCCCCATTCTAAGATTTGTTCATTCATTCTTAGCAGTCGTTTACTCGGTTTGAGTAGTCGTTCATCCCTCTCGATCATTCATTTACTCGTTGTGAGTAATCATTCGCTCATTTTGAACCTTCATCTTCTCATTATGAGAATCATTCATCCATTGTGAGTAGTCATTTACTCATTTCAAGTAGTTGTTAATCCCTCTCAATCATCCTTTTACTCATTCCGAGTAATCTTTCACCAATTTTGAACCTCCTCTCATTTTGAGTAGTAGTTCGTCCATTTCTATCATCCACTCCCCCAATCAGATCATCATCTTCCCCATCCAAATCCCCTGATCTTTGTTTCAAGTTATTATCGAAATTGACCTAAGTGTCTGAATTGATCATCATCATCAATATCTTCTTAAGATTGTCATCCATCCTAAGTTAATCATCATCATCAGCCTAATCAATCCATCTTCAATCTCAAGGTGGATTATGTGCCACAATCATCTATTCATCATTTAATCTGATCAATCAGCATGCTAAGTCACTTAGGGTAATCTTTGAACGGGGTTTAGAATCCCTCTCATCACCCTATCCAATCCATCATTTGATTTTCATCAATCAATCCTATCCGATCTAATCCAACAACATCTCTATCGAATCATCTTTGACCCAATCAATCTGCTTCCATCTCGAGGTAGATTTGGTGTCATAATCATCCTTTGATAATCAAATCCGATCATCAGAATCAACCCCATCACATCATCCAATCATCCTAATCTGAGCTTTAATCTAATGTCGATCTAAGCTTGACTTAAATCCTGACTTGAGCTTTAGTCTATTTCCATCTGAAATCTTTGATCCATTCTCTTTATCCTTTCATCATCATGAATCTTTATCTTCCATCAATAGTAGTCAAGGGAAACTCTAATTACATCGATGATGGTAATGAAAGTCTTGTTGATCAAGAGGTGTATGACATAGATCCCCTTGACACTATCATCGCTAGTAAGATTTCTTCACCCGCTTTCCAAAATCCAATCACTCCTTCAAGCTATCTCGTTATGTATTCATCCATTCCTAATCACACTCCTTATGCTACCTTTGACAAGAGATATTCACTATCTCCCTCATCCACATATCCATGATATCCTTCATATACACCTTCCTCTTATCCAACACCCACATCTTCTTATCCTAATCAGTCATCCCAATACTCATATTACAATCCCCCATCCATGTCCCCCTATCCTAATCCTCCTTCCCAGTCTACCCATCCTAATGCTACATTCACACCTTTTTACCTTAATCCTACACCCCCATCAATCTATCCTAATCCAACATCCAAGTCTTCCCATCTTAATCCACCAACCGTATCCTCTTGTCTTAATCCATCATCCATGTCCTCCTATCCTAATTCACCATACCAATATCCCTACTTTAACCCTCCAACTAATACTAATCCCCCATCTACTTCTATTCCTACATCCAATCTCGTTCTTCCATCTAATCCTAATCCCCATCTACTCTTAGTCCTACATCCAATCCTAATCCTCCATCTATTCCTATCACACCATCCCAACCTCGAGTATGTAATTTTCTCACTCCAGAAGTTCTCCAAGGACTTATGACAAAGAGCACATCCCCCACTGCACCACTTAAAGTCATGGAACCAGACCATCCCAATCCCTTATCCACGGTCATTAGTGATGAGCCCCTTCTCCAACCCACACCTATCATTAATGCTACCACCCCTAGTACCACTCAAACCATCAAAACCATCACATCCTTTGAATCCACTAAGCCCCCATCTCCTACTTTGAGATCTTTCGAGCCCATCTAAGGTAACCAAATTTTATCCACTCCTACACCTAGATCCTCCCAATCCATCACATTTCTGCAAATCCAATCCACTCCTTTCACTCTTAGTATCACCGGAATTCCCTCTCATGAACTTCATGAATCCTCCATCCTTCCATCTCATCTACTTGAAGAGCTCATCCAACATGCATCCATCATCATACCTCCCATACACAATGAATCTTTCCAAGAGCTTGATCTAGAGCATGCCAGCATATCCCCTTCTCCATCTCAAGATCCTACTAACTCATCCATTCCACCTCATGCTCCCCTTGTCAGTACAGATCTACTCCCTCCATCTCATGATCCCTTATCACCCTCTAATCCACCTCAAGATCATACTAACTCATCCATTCCACCTCATTCTCCCCTTGTTACTCGAGATCCAACCACTCCATCGCATGAGCCCTTATATCCCACTGCCACAAATCCAGATACTATCATATCCCATAATCCCTCTCCTGATACCACCCATCTAGATGTTGCTATCTCATAATCTCCATCTCATGATCCTCCATCGTCGCCTAAACCTACTATCCCCACACCGCTTGTATATCCCCTTGGTACCCTCACATTCTTCCATGGTGGTATCCTTGTAGAAGAAAAACAAAGCATATATACCACCGATCATCCTCCTAATAATGGACTCGCATCGTTCTTCTAGAATAACAGATATCCTGTCATGGATTGAATGCTCAAGAACATGAACTATCAAGGAAAAGGTTTAGGCATTCATGAGCAAGGTATTTTAGAGCCCATCCAGGTCAAATAAAAACTTTGCATGTGAGGGCTTGGACCTATTTCCCAATATTCACAATCTAAAGATGTTGGTACAACCTCTAGACGTCCTCAATGAACCTCTTCTAAACAGAATATAGGCTCTTCCCATCGCTCCACCAAGTCATTTGATGCCATCCCCCCTCCTCCATCATACCACCTCAAAACAACCATCCATATTCATCCCTCATCTACTCCATCCATTTTGGGTCCTTATGTCCCTCCACCCACTATGTCTATTTTGGGCCCTTATATCCCAAAATCACCTCCTCCATCTCGTCCTATTCATCCTTTCATCCATCCATCACCCCTCCATGTCACCCATCATAAAATCCCACTCTCATGTCCCCTAATCAAGATCAAAAAAGGTGCATACCTACACATCCTCCATCTACACATAATCCTCATAATCCTACCTCCATCCCTCTACATCATCCATCTCCTCGCACGCATCCCATTGCTATCAAAAGCACTTTGGATGCTAAAGAAAAAATGCGTAAATCCAAACATCCACATAAATCTAAAGCTCCCCATGCCTTCTCTAAAAGAAATGGTGAAGAAAATAAAAATCAAATCCACAATCAAAATCAAACCCATTGGCCACAAAGGCCCACCAAAGAAAAAATAAAAACCATGTGGATCCCAAAGAAAAAAAATGCAATCTCTTCAAATGAAGCATCCATCACAACATTCAAAGTTTCTAATCCAAAAGCTAATCATTCACATCCACTATCTCCTAAATTTGTTTTGGGTCCTTATGTCCCAAAATTCACTATCCCATCTCCTCCATTATCCCCACATCACGCATCCATCCATTAATCCTCCTATCATTTCACCTCCACCACCATTTATGCCAATGTTGGTCCTGAAAACATCCCCCCATCACACACCTAACCCATCATTCTATCCATAACCTTTCCAGTATCCCATCCATTATCCCACATATCTTCCCCATAAAATCCCTCTAATTCATCCTCTTGCATAATCCACTTATCCTAATAAGGTTGTACCAACATCCAATAGTCACTTCAAATATGGATCTTAATATCTCGTATGGAACTTGATGCTTGAGTCCTTCATCTATCTCCTTATCACATGTCTTCCAAATCCACTTATCCACATCCCTATCCTTACCCATTTCCATCCACATTCTATCCAAAAATCCAAAAAAAGTCAAAAAAGTCAATAAAAAAAGTTTTAAAAAATAGTAAAGAGAAATAATCCATCCAATGGTGAAAATTTGGCAAACAAGCACCTTGGATAAGTACCATGATGAAAACCTAGAAAATAGGCGTCATGCGTAAATCCCCATCCATCCTTTTCCACACTTGGGGGCAACTTCCTAATATGCATTCCCTCCATCCGCTATGCTTCCAGCTATGCACCGATCTTCCTACTATACATCCTCTTCATTCATCCCCTCCATCCCACCTATCTTCCACATCCTACTATTATATCCCATTTATCTACCATCCCTCTATCCTTCTTATGATCTTGATCAAAATAGGGGCACCTATCTATGCATGCTTTGGACACCTCTTGATATACATTTCCTTCATCCATGCTCTATCATATTCCTTAGTCACCCATTCTATCCTCCTCTAGTTATCTCCTTTATCTTCCCATCCACTCGTCTTGCGTCCCTCCTTCCTCATGACATGTGACATATTTAGAGTGGGGGCACATAGCTCCCTTTGTGACATAGTCCTTGGAGACATCATCCATCATAACAATCTCTTCCATCTACCCACCATTATCTTCCTATCCACTCAAACAATCCCTTCCATCTCCCAATCCTTATCTTCCTATCTGTCTATCATGAAATCCCTTTCATCCTCCCATCTTTATCATCCTATCCATCTAAACAATCGCTTTCATCTCCCCATCCTTATCTTCCTATCCATATAAATGATCCCTTTCATCTCCCCCTCCTACTCTTCTGATCCACCCATCTTTCTCTTCTTATCTATTCATCCCTATCCTCATCCCATCTTGTAATCCCTTGTCATTGGTATCTAGCTATAGGCTTTTCCCCCACTCAATCCAATGCCATCTATCTCATTGTCATCACTCCCACTTCCTTTGAACATCTTTCAAATCTCCAATCACTTTTCCACCCAATTCATCTTTTGATTCTTTGAATAACTATCCCATCCCTGAGCTTCATGTGATCGTCATCATCCTATCCAATCCACCAGGTCTATCCTGTCTCATCATATTGGTCCCATCATTTTATCCCCTTCTCAGGGTTATCTTGTCATCATCCTTTATCCATCATTTGTCTCTAGCCTTTTGTCAAACTATGTTGCCCTGTGCTTTCATGTAGGCAAGGTCGATCATGTTAGGACTATAAAAATCTGATGATTTTACATATTGTTTCACTCATAATTTTCCATATGGGTCCTACCGTGTGCATTTTTCACCCATACTTTTCCATTTGGTCCCATGGTTTCCATTGGGTCATGCATTTTCACATTGTGGTCCATATCAGCATAAGTCTATCTAGGTCTCCCCGACCCATGATGCTTTTCTGTTAACATATGTTTGCTGCAGGTTCATCGGCATGACTTCTTCATTGTCACTATGATAGGAATTTACCTATGGATATATATTGGCGTGAGGTGGCCCGGGTCTCCCTTATCCATTTTTCCTGATAAACGTTTATGTTGCCTATTGGCAAGACGTTTATGCTATTATGGCGATTGGATTTTACATGATGGCGGTTTTCGGCAGGACCTCTTCATGGTCTTGGTGACTACGGATGATACACTTTTTGGCTTGAGTTGCGACGTCGATATGATGTCTTGGCGAACTCATTGTGTCACACCGACCAGTGGTAGAATGAATGCATGGAAAAAGTTAAAGGTTTCGGCGAAAGGTCATAGCGAAAGATTTCATATCTTGCCGACCGTGTGTGCCTGACTTGTTTTGGCCTGACCATGGGTCTTCGAAATAGTGTCATAGTGAGTTCAATGTGTCTCACTGACATCACATATGGGGTTTTGCTTTAGCCAAACATAAGGTCTCTAGTGAGTGGTCACAGCGAAGTGTGTATGTCTCACCGACAGACCATAAAAGGTTTCTCTCAAATGGATTTCGGTGAGAGGTTTGTTGTGTCTCGTCGACCGACAACATAATGGGAGCATTTCAATATGAGTTAAGGTTCTCGATAAGAGGTCTCAGCGAGTGACCTTTGGTCTCGCCGATGGAAAACAAAAGGATTATGTCGGTGTGAGAATTGACTTGTCTCAACGACTCAGTTTGGATGAAGACTTTCAGTATGACTCAAAGCTTTCTACGAGAGGTCTCCCCGACATTGATATGTCTCGCCGATAATGTGCATGGGGATTATGTCAGCGTGAGAATTACTTTGTCTTGGTGATCTGTGGTGAACTCGGGGGCTTTCGTTGAAACATAATATGCTCTATGATACATCTCCCCAATATCATAAAGTCACACCGACATGCAAAAGGTAAAAGAGCTCTCCGGGAAACATAAAGTGATCTTCAAGATATCTCCCCGACTCAGCTAAGTCACGGCGAAGGTGAATAACACCAAGCGGAGCGATTAATGATTGAATTTCCTTCGGCATAGCTATTCGATTTGTCTCGCTGACTATTTCACAAATGATTAATAAGAATTTAAACACTGTGGCCGACATGTGAATTTCTAAAATACCATTGTAGGTCGACATAAATTTGAAGTGATATGTTTCCTGATGTTGGTGTATAAATATACACTCCCGATTGTAATTGAAAAAGAGATTTTAGATTAGATTTTAGATAAAATACAGTAGGTAGAGATGGATATAGTAGAATAAATTTCTCATAACAGAGGCTATGTTGCATGTTTTCAAATGGAAATTTCAATGAAAGTTAGTTGATGTGGCAGGTTATTTCTGGTGTCAATTGTCTGTTGAGTTTATTGAAAAGCATTGCTAAGTTGTCAAACACTATGGATGACATGTGAATTTCTAAAATACTGTTGTAGGCTGACATGAAATTTTCCTGAATACTACGGTTGGCCGACATGAATTTCAAGCAATATATTTCCTGATGTTGGTGTATAAATATACACTCCCGATTGTAATTAAAAAAGAGATTTTAGATTAGATTTTAGATAAAATACAATAGGTAGAGATGGCTATAGTAGAATAAATTTCTCATAACAGAGGCTATGTTGCATGTTTTCAAATGGAAATTTCAATGAAAGTCAGTTGATGTGGCAGGTTATTTATGGTGTCAATTGTCTGTTGAGTTTATCGAAAAGCATTGCTAAGTTGTCTCCAAGTTGATTCTTTCTAGTTGTTTAAATTGATATAACAAATTTATTTTCAGTTTATCAGTGCACATTTGTTGTATTTGTGTGGTTAATTAACTGGTTCTCTCAAGAAGAGATTAAATCCTTTTGGTTGATCATAGTAATCAGGGAGATTCATCTGGATTATTAAAGTAGAGCTTAGTAGTCACAATCTTGCATGTTTATACAAGTATAAACATAACATATGCCAGCAATTTGAGTTTTTTCCAAAATAAGTTTCCCATTTCTATTTCATCTGACTCCGCATACCCAAAAAGGCACTGGTCTCTGCAATTTCATCATTTGGATTCATTCAGTTTCTTTACATCTATTTTACATTTGTTAATTGAGCATTTTAGGATTTAGATTTAGAAGATTGCTATTCCTATCAAGTTTGATTTCATTTGTTCACTCCCATCTGCCATTGTGGACAAAGCATTTCAAAAGGATAATCATGAGTCAAATCTACTTCATTCAGTAAGGTACACCTACCTAGGTTTAGTAGCACCTAAAGAGTCGAAGGTTGAGTTCTCTTGACCTTGTTTGTTACCCTAAAACATATCAAGAGATTGGCAGCCTCTTGAGGCATCCCACCTGCATTTTTGAGAGCTAACAAATTGGCGACTCTGCTGGGGATTATATCAGAAAATTTGGTTGAAGACCACATTATAGAGTCATTGGAGGAAAAGTTGTAATTTGAGAAATTTCAGAAAGAGTGATTCCACTGGGGAAAAGATAAAAACTAATCATTTTCCTACTTTTGGAAAAGTAGGTGGCAACTCTGAAAAAAGTTTGATGAAGAATGGAATTTGTATATGGAACGAATGATTACACAAATGTAGGAATTTATTGGGCCCCTCAAGCGCCTGATAATACAATTGGAAATTTCTACAATGGAGACAGTACATATCATGCACAGCTGAGCAGCTATTCTCTACAGCCATCATAGCAAGTAAGTGTTTATCCAGTCGCACCTAGACAAAGATTGGAAAGTTATCGAGAATGTCAATGTGATCAGTGTCAAGTGCAATGTTGATGTGATCAATGTCAAATGCAGCATAACTCTAGCCCACTTGGAGATTTCAGTCTGACTCTGCAGCAATGTATGTATCAAAACCAACAATCTAAAGATGATGAATATTTCAAAAATCTTTTGGATACCTTTCTTGGCATAAGAAGATATTGTGGAGAATCCAGGTACTCTTTGCTTTGCAGAATGATGGATATTTGTAGGAAAATACCTATTAAGTTCCCACCTAGTAAGTTTGAAATCATTAAGCAGTTTATGAAAGTGTATGAGCTGAACCCAATCTATTGGCCTGAATCATGGATACCAATTTCTCTTGATCAACTAACTATATGGGCTGATACTGTAGATAGGAAAAAGTATGATGACAGGGCTGATATCATAGATGAGCACCAAGGCATTGATCAAACAATGTATCCAATAGAAGATGAGACATGTGCAAGTCAGAATGATTCATATGATTGCTTGCATGATGAAGATGAAGGTAAAAAAATAGATTGTGATAGGGAAGGTAGTGCATGTTGTGAGGAATCCAATGAATATTCAGATTGTAAAGATGCACCTGTGGATTTTGATCTGCAACAAGGGGATTCTTTTACCTCTTATGAAGATCAGGATGAAGAGGCAATGGGAGATGTTGATTCATTTGATAGTGAATATATAATACCTCCAGTTGCAGTTGAAAGCTACGAAGATACATTTGATGAAGAGGAGGTTTGTAAATTTGAAAATAGTTTCCAAAAAATTTCAGGCCCATTGCATGATGAAGATTTAAAAGAGGATCATATGATGTTTTGCAAAGGTTTTCCCAAGAATGAATTTTAGGTATTTTCAGATCCACTTTTGAGCAAAAGGTATTTTTGGATAAACAAAGTGATGTGTCAAGTTATGGAACAAATGAATGTGCTAGTAATTTTTCATTCTCTGATGATCCTAGGCCTCTTTTTGATGATGACAAAAGTGATGAGTATGACTATAATAATGAAAATGTGGAAACTTGTTTACTCAGTTGTGAGAAAATTTTAGATTTGTTAACTCTTGATTATCAAAGATATATACACAAGGGTGATCTTGAAGCCCTGTGTCCAGCTTACATTTGTTTTGACAGTGAAAGATCTTTGTATGATGATTCTTGTGACTCTCAATGCATTTCTCAAGTTGATGGTGAAACCTTTCAAGTTGATCAAAAGTTTGTGTCCTTTCAAGATGAGGTATGTGATTCTAAAATTTCTAACTCTTGTGGAGAAGACGTTTATCTGCATACCAAGGGTGATAGTGGTCCAGATTTGATTGGTTCATATATGCTTAATATTGATGATCTGATTCATAATCCAGTGTTGTATCCAATTGGTATTGTTAAAGAGGTGCAAAAGGTTTCAGATTTGTATGTTTCAGACAGTGTTGATATGCCAGAATTTTTTGTTTCTCAAGAAAAGCACTTTGATGATGAATTTTCAATACGACTGGGAGAATATTTCACAATTCATGACAGTGAGAGAGATAATATAAAATGTTGTATTGGATATGCATATATTTTCTATGTTGAAGATAATAGAGATTTGCCTCATGATGATGGAGAATTTGAGCTACAGAATGATGAAGAGAATTTGGGCCAAGCTAAACATGATGCTTTTCTAAAAAATTGCAATAGCAGTGATAGAGAAGATTGCATGTGTTTCTTCAAGAGGAATCTGATGAACTCAAGACAAAGCCAGATATTTGACAAGGGAAAGTATGATTTGAGTTTCAGATTGTAATAGCTCAGAATAGGTGAAGTGAAAACACAGAGGATTAAGGGTTGCCAGTGCATGGACAACTCTTGCTTGTCCTCTTTAAAACTCTTTTCCATGCACAGTAGTTTAGGGTTGTGGTTCACCTTCATTTTGCATCCATTTCATTTCCATTTTGCACTCATTTTCCATTGCCATTCTCCATTCTACTCACTGGTTCATCATTTTGTGTATGGTCTACTCACCCAAAGCTCTAGATCCTTGCAATGATCTCACTATCATTCATCCCCAGACAGAGCCACTATTAGGACTATAAAAATCTGATGATTTTACATATTGTTTCACTCATAATTTTCCATATGGGTCTTACCGTGTGCATTTTTTACCCATAATTTTCCATTTGGTCCCATGGTTTCCATTGGGTCATGCATTTTCACGTTGTGGTCCATATCGACATAAGTCTATCTGATGCAGAGGGTCAGGGACTTTGAAAGAAACACCAAGTTACAAGACTAACAATGATTCACTCTTAACCTTTCATCTAGGTGCCAGCATGGAGATAAGGCCTCAACTTTGTATTCATGACTTATTTGCTTCCCTTATGGTTTCAAACCATTGGAATGATATCAAAGGGCTCAACCTAACCTGACTTGAATAGTTTTCAAGCCCTAATCCTCTGTCTTAGACCAAAACTCACCTTTGCTCCTTAAGTAGCCTTCTAGCTCAATTAGGCCTCTAGCGAAGGATTTTTGGCTTTGCTCACAAACCTTCCAAAGGAACATCCAATCTAGTGACTGATTAAGCTTTTTTTATGATGGAAAACAACATATCAACTCTCTAATGGCACTTGTTTCAGAACTCACCAACCAAAATCTGTTGTTTCCTCAAAAACTAAGCCTAATTAGCCCTCTTTTCCAAAGCAACCCCTCTTTAAACTCAACCCCTGACCATGAAAATTTCAACAGTCCCTTAAAATGACTCAAAACCAAGGATTCCAAGTTTTTAGGCTTCTATGACACCCCTAACATGCTCAACCACAAAACCCTCCAAAACTTGCCTCAAAACTAGGGCTTCTTGGTTCTAGGATTTCCAAACACTTCCAGATCCTAATTTTATACTTTTCACCATTAATTAAACATGTATCAACTATTGCAACTCAAAAACATACCCCTCCTTAAGGCAAATCTTCTACTGCTATACCCTAGCCTCCATCTTCAAGCATTTTTCACTTTGATTTCTTGGTGTACACCACTTGATTCCTCTTTCCTACAATTTAGGCTGTTATATTGATATGATACAAGTTAATTATGATCCATTTCATTTGTCTCAGTCATATATTCCCATGAAATGGATCATTAATCATGAAAAACCCTCAAAACTAGTGCAAATTTTGTGTTTCCTTGAGGACAATCAGAAGTTTTGTACAAAAAATTGATTTCTATTAACTTTCAGAGCATAAAAAGGTCTTAATCATGTAAATTCAAGTCCTTAAGCCATCAAAATGAATCAAAGTTCAATAGGAATCAATAGAACATCAAAAAGAACACAAAAAGATGCAAAAACTAAAGTTTTTCTATTTTTTCTAAGAACAGTCCGTACAATCACTTCTCCACATGCCCAACCTCCATAAAAATGATCATTTTGGGGTTATAGAACCATTACCCAACTGATCCAACCATTTTTTATTGATTTTCTTTCATTAAAGTGACTAAATCTCCTAAAACCCATTTACCCGCCTAATGTGGAATTCAAAAATTTGAATTTACAAACTTGAAATTTATTAAATTCTACCACCTAAAAACTATTGGATCTTCAATATCCAACCTTATTTGACCTACTTAAAACATTAGATTACTAATTAAACCCCTAGAACATGACAATTCCATTTACATAGCATTTTGGTCCTAGGGTCCTTATCAGGACCCTTAGGATAGTTGACTCCTTCTAAGTTATTTCCCATTTCAAAAGCCATTATAGGCTTCAAAAGATTATAATTGATGTTTTGATTTGCTTCATAGGTCCTCCTGACCCCTGCACACTCCTAACTCCTGAAGTGTTCCTTGAAGGGCTTGGGTGCTCCTGCACCACTATCTAGGTCTCCCTGACCCATGATGCTTTTCTGTTAACAGATGTTTGTTGCAGGTTCGTCGGCATGAATTCTTCATTGTCACTATGATCAGAATTTACCTATGGATATGTATCAACGTGAGGTGGCTTGGGTCTCCCCAATCCATTTTTCCTTATAAACGTCTGTGTTGCCTATCAGTAAGACATTTTTGTTGTTATGGCGATTTGATTTTACATGCTGGCGGTTTTCGGTAGGACCTCTTCATGGTCTCGGTGACTGAGGATGATACACTTTTTGGCTTGATTTGTAGCATCAATATGATGTCTTGGAGAACTCATTGTGTCACACCAACTGGTGGTAGAAGGAACACATTGGCAAAATTTAAAGGTTTCGGCGAAAGGTCATAGCGAAATATTTCATGTCTTGCCGACCGTGTGTGCCTAACTTGTTTCAGCTTGACCATGGGTCTTTAGAATAATGTCATAGCGAGTTCAATGTGTCTCACCGACATCACATATGGGGTTTCGGTTCAGCCAAACATAAGGTCTTCGGTGAGTGGTCACAGCGAAGTGTATATGTCTCACCAATGGAGCATAAAAGGTTTCTCTCAAATGGCTTTCAGTGAGAGGTTTGTTGTGTCTCGCCGACTGACAACATAATGGGAGCATTTCAGTATGAGTTAAGGTTCTCAATAAGAGGTCTCGGCGAGTGACCTTTGGTCTCACCAATGGAAAACAAAAGGATTATGTCGGTGTGAGAATTGACTTGTCTCAGCAACTCAGTTTGGATGAAGACTTTCAGTATGACTAAAAGCTTTCTACGAGAGGTCTCCCCGACATTAATGTCTCACCGATAATGTGCATGGGCATTATGTCGGTGTGAAAATTACTTTTTCTTGGCGATCTGTGGTGAACTCAGGGGCTTTCGTTGAAACATAATATGCTCTATGAGACATCTCCCCGATATCATAAAGTCACAGCGACACACGAAAGGTAAAAGAGCTCCCAAGGAAACATAAAGTGATCTTCAGGATATCTCCCCAACTCAGCTAAGTCACAGTGAAGGCGAATAACACGAAGCAGAGTGATTAACAATTGAATTGCCTTCGGCATAACTATACGATGTGTCTCGCTAACTATTTCACGAATGATTAATAAGAATTCAAACACTGTGGATGACATGTAAATTTCTAAAATACCGTTGTAGGCCGACATGAAATTTTCCTGAATACTACAGTTGGCTGACATGAATTTGAAGTGATATGTTTCCTGATGTTGGTGTATAAATATACACTCCCGATTGTAATTGAAAAAGATATTTTAGATCATATTTTAGATAAAATACAATAGGTAGAGATGGATACAGTAGAATAAATTTCTCATAACAGAGGCTATGTTGCATGTTTTGAAATGGAAATTTCAATGAAAGTCAGTTGATGTGGCAAGTTATTTATGGTGTCAATTTTTTGTTGAGTTTATTGAAAAGCATTGCTAAGCTGTCTCCAAGTTGATTCTTTCTAGTTGTTTAAATTGATATAACAAATTTATTTTCAGTTTATTAGTGCACATTTGTTGTATCTGTGTGGTTAATTAACTGGTTCTCTCAAGAAGAGATTAAATCCTTTTGGTTGATCACAGTAATCAAGGAGATTCATTTGGATTATTAAAGTAGAGCTTAGTAGTCACAATCTTGCATGTTTATACAAGTATAAAAAAAACATATGCCAGCAATTTGAGTTTTTTCCAAAATAAGTTTCCCATTTCTGTTTCATCTTACTCTGCATACCCAACAAGGCACTGGTCTCTGCAATTTCATCATTTGGATTCATTCAGTTTCTTTACATCTGTTTTACATTTGTTAATTGAGCATTTTAGGATTTAGATTAGGCGATTGCTATTGCTATCAAGTTTGATTTAATTTGTTCACTCCCATCTACCATTGTGGACAAAGCATTTCAGAAGGATAATCATGAGTCAAGTCTGCTTCATTCAGTAAGGTATACCCACCTAGGTTTAGTAGCACCTGAAGAGTAGAAGGTTGAGTTCTCTTGACCTTGTCTGTTACCCTGAAACGTATCAAGAGATTGGCAACCTCTTGAGGCATCCCGCCTGTGTTTTTGAGAGCTAACAGATCATTTGATCCACCTCTGGGGATTTTTTTTTCTTTTGTTTTTCATTCATCAAGGCCTCCATCATCCTCTTTGTGCTTTTATCCATGGTCAGTCGTCAATCTTTTATCAAACTACGAGAGCTCTACACTTTCACGTAGGAAAGGCTAATCTTCGATTGGCCCCCGAGCCCCTAGGTCTTTAGGGTATGTTAGTCTCATTTCTTATTTCTCTTGTGTCATCTAGTCAAGCTACGCCCTTATCTAGTTGGTTCTTAACAAACAATATCCACTTGTATCATGAAGATCCAATCGGTTTTGCATATCCTGCATCATATCAATCTTTTAGTTAGTATCCATCATCAGTCTCAATAGGATGCATCCTTCCTAATAGACCTCATAAATCCCATCCATCCCCTTCATCCTATGGTAAAGGACATTTGAAATTGATTGCGATATTTTGATGCTTTTGGATTTTTTTTATCATTTGAGCTCCCTATTACAACTAGTCAAGGTCGCCATAATCTGTCATATTATGGTGTACTTTGACTGCTAACCATAGGGGTGTATCTTGATCTTTTCTTTGTTGTTTTCTTCTTGGTCCCATGTAGTACCCACCAAGACTCCTGCACTCTTGTGTTATGATGGGGCATCCTTTGTGCTTGTGGTTATCCCAATACCTGGCCCGACCAAGGTCTTCATGACTTTGGGGTGTTGGGATGGCCTTCTTGTCAATTGTGTTTGTTTTATGTATTAGACACGAATAGGCCTTGGTTCTTGATACCTTGGCACTTTGTGTCTTATGCTATATCAAAAATCAGTGCTCTAAAGATGGAAAATTGCATTAGGATTGCATTTAATTTTCCTTTACATCATCATCCTTATCCTCGGGATGTATCCTTCCCTATCCTTTGGTGTTGTTTCGGGATGTATCCTTCCCTCATCAACAACACTTTCATCATCATCGTCATCATCAGGATATAGCTTTCCCTATCCTCATGTTGTTTTGGGATATCTCATTCCCTCATTGGCAACACTCCATCTATCATGAACCCATTTTGTCTTGTAGCTTGACTGGGGCAACATCATATTTGTCCTAAAATCTATTTGTGCTTCATCCATCTCCTATCACTTATCCTCCTCTCTTGTCCATCACTTTGCATCATCTTCCTCATCTTCCCTTGCATCACATCATCCATTTTGATAACACACCTGTGTTCTCTTGAACCCACATGTCCTCTCGAGGGGGAATCCTCAATCCCTAATCTTCATCGTCACTCTCGTCATCATTCCTTCCTAGTCACTCCTTTGAATGACTAGGGCATCTTTCCCAATCTGACCATCTTCTTCTCAATTCTATTTTTTAATATTCTTTGAAATCATGCTACTTCGTAACACCATCTAAAAGAGGGGAAAAATGTATACATCCAAATTTGGACACTTTCATTTGTCCAAATTTATTGATTTTCGTCTAAACATCCTCTTATTTGCATTAATTAAGTAATATCGCTATTATTTAATTAATACCTTCTAAATTTATTCCAATCCCTAATGTATCTAGTTAAATTATTAAATACCTTACTCTTCAATCCCCCCTTTCATCAAATGAATTAAATAAATATGACATTTATTTAATTCCTCACATGTCACATCCTTCGTCACCTTTTGCTTAATTCTAATCCATCTTTTAATCTCATCATTAGGTATGTGCACATGCCTAATCCTTGATTAGGATGTGTCACATCCTCCAACTTTTGCAAGTTGGCTTCTAATCCTCATTACCCTCTAATTATCTTCTAATTACTGATTAGTTAAGTCTAATTAGTACCTTGGTCAACTCTCCCCATTCCACAAGGAATTTTTAATTCCTTTTTATTCATCCAAGACTTCTCTCTTCCCCATGTGAATTTTTAATTCACATTTATTCCTCCAAGGAATCTTCTCTTCCCCATGCAAGTCTTCTAGAATCTTTGACTTGTCACATCAAGTCACATTTGGGTAAGTACTTACCTTTTTAAGCACCTTGTTTTATCCAAGGTACTTTCCACCTCTCTTTTTGGAACATTGTCTTATCCATAAGGTCTCCCAATCATTGTGAATTTAAAATTCAATTTTATTCACCCAAGATTCTCCTCTTCCCCATGTGATCACTGAGAGGTCACATCACCCTTATTCCACAGTACTTACAAGTACCTTCCCATCACATGTCATCTTCCACCTCACCTACATCTCATCACATCCTTAGCCACTTCACCTTCCACATGTCAAGATGTGAGGGCTTGTGAATCCTCAACTCACCATAGCCCTTCATCTTGGCCAAGGTGGCTCAATCTTGACCATTGAATTTCCTCTATAAATACCCCCTCTTCTCATTCATTCTAGGACCTTATGCATTTGATACCAAACTCTTTCCATTTTTTCATTTAAAGCCATACTTATCCAATTTGCACATTTTTCCTTCACCATAAAACTTGAATCCACCATTATCACACTTTCAAGCTCATCTTGCATCTTCATCTCGTTTGTCATCCAAGAAGCATACACAACATCGAAGATCGAAGGGCCAACCAAGGAACAACTTGACAAGGTATAATCATTTCATTCTATCTTCTTTGTTCAAGTTCAACGTTTTTCCCAATCTTGAGGTGTTAGGTGTTCTTCATTGTTTCTTGCATTCTTGTTGTTGCTGCATGTTTTTAAACAAGGATTTTTGCTTGATCACAATAAGTATACACATATATATTTATATATGTGTCTATATACACATATCCAGTTGGACATCTTCTTTGGTGCTATTGTAATATGTCTATTGAGATGGGTTATATCTACCGTGTTCGAGGCAACATAACTATTGCTTGTAAGTTCCTATATGTTCTACATTTTCATTTTTGGCTTGTCTTGTGATTTTCTCATATTGTTTTTTGAGGGAAAAATCAATGGATTTTGAGGGGGTTGTGCATATATATATTTGTACATACATATACATAGATATATATATATACATTGACACATAAAGGGGTTACAATATGCAAATCAAAATAGGGGTAAGTAGGCATATCAGTGGCAAGAGAAGATATTGTCAACGTTTGATTGAAAGTTTCAATGCAAAAGCACATAGCAAGAAAAGAGACATAAATTGATGCATTGACAATGTGGAAACAAGATGGTCATTGTTAGTTTGTCCACAACAAAAGACAATGACTAGACAAAATTTTTGTTAGTGTAGAACTTGGTTATGCATCTCTTGTGTTGTAGAGGCTGATTGATCATTTTCAATTTGTCTTTTGAATGTGAACATTGAATAGGAAAATCTCCAAGTAAGTTGTACAGTTCACCTTGCAAATTTTATGTCTTGAGTAGTCATATTTAATCATGCACCTAGAAAACAATCTATGATCTTTATACATCAGGAGGTGTGTACATTATCTATCTTTTGGGATAGTGGGAGTAGCTATAGAATAGTATAGGATTTTGATCACAAGAATTTCTATATATGTGTGTGTGTGTACTACAATGATGTCTTGATCGATCATTTTCAATTTGTGTTTGGAATGTGAATGTTGAGTAGGGAAATTTTTGTGTTAGATGTATGATTCATCTTGTTAATTTTTTTGCTATATTTATGATCTTTAAATGTTGTAAGATATGCACATTATCTATTGTTTGGAATACTAGGAATAGCTAAACAATAGACTACGATGTATATATATATATGTATGTATGTATGTATGTATGTATATATGTATGTATGTATGTATATATGTATGTATGTATGTATGTATGTGTATGTATATATATGTATATAGTATGTATTATTATATTTAGTGAAATTTCCTACGCATATATATAGATGTATATATATATATATAGATATACATATACATATGCATGTTTACATATATATCTATACATGAAGAGTGCATTTATGGATAGTAGATATATATGTCTATATGCATTTTATGTGTATATCTATATTATTCATGATACACATGCATGTTGATGTATATATAGGTAATATGTAGAGATATACATAATTATAATTGTCTTTGGAAGCTATTTATTTTATTTTATTTATTTAATGACAAAGGAAAAACATTGACCCATAAAATGCAATAATGTAAAACAACTATAAAACGACAGTCTAAAAGAGATACAAAGTGACAATCAAAAATAATTTGAAAAGACATTGACTGAATGATTTAAGATGTGGAAATTTCCTAATTACTCAGATCCAATTTATGTTTCCATTTAATAAATTCAAAGGCAATTGGAATGCATATGCACATAAAATGCATACAAAAACAAACAATAGATATTCACCGATTAAATACAAAGGAGGGGGAAAAATATAAAACAAAACTGTATGGGAAAAGTATAAAATGGTACTATAAAATCTATATGATGTTAGAAATGCCTCCTTTTACACTTGCAAAACATTAGACATAGTTTTAACGATTTTTACATCAGGGCATTTTCCAATTACCTAAAACTAATTTTCATTTCCATGCAATAAATTAAAGTGCAGTTGCATTGCATGTGTGTGTGGGAAATATTGCTTCCATTCTTAATCATGATCAACACACTATCATGTCAAGTATTTATGAAGACATAATGAAAAGTGCTTAAGGAAATAAATAAGATGAATGATAAATGAGTGTAGCAAAATGTGATGCTATACTGAAATGAGATGAAATCAAATAATGTTTATATAAAAAACTATTTTAAAAAATATTTGTGCTAACATAAGTTTTTTTCAATAAGTCTTATCCAAACCAAGATGAATATCCTTGATCAACTTGTCAAAATCACAAACATGGTATTTGATAGATTACAATGAATTATGAGATATAATTTATAGAAATCCAAATAGTTTTATGTACATAGAATTAGTCAACTTGGTGCATATGGAAATGATGATTTCATTGTGACTATAGTTGCATGTATATCAATGACCACCAACTGAGATGTTTTTTGAAACTTCATTGATTCAGGTGACTGCATCCAAAGATTAAAAGTACTAATTTGTTCATGCAAGAAATTGCTAAAAGAAAAAATAATGAAAACACTAGGAAGATAAATTGTTAAATATTAAAGAGAGGCAAGATGAAAAGAAACTTACAAATGTCCTTTCGAATTCTTGTGAGAAGGCAGCAAGGACAGTTGTTTCAAAGATAGGAGACATAGATCCTATCAAACATGATATTTTATAGATTACAATGAATTATGAGATATATAATTTATAGAAATCCAAATAGTCTTATGTACATAGAATTAGTCAATTTGATGCATATGGAAATGACAATTTCATTGTGACTGTAGAATGCTTTTCCTAGACCTACTCAAACATGGACAAACAAGCAAACATTAGTCCTTAAACAAG
Source organism: Sequoia sempervirens (assembly GCA_007258455.2). Taxonomy (NCBI): domain Eukaryota; kingdom Viridiplantae; phylum Streptophyta; class Pinopsida; order Cupressales; family Cupressaceae; genus Sequoia; species Sequoia sempervirens. The sequence goes on along the minus strand of VDFB02386181.1, from coordinate 31,211 downwards.
TGTAAACAAGCATTCCCCATGGAATTCATTCAAACACAAGAACATGAAATCGAAGTAAAGTAATCAAATAAACTACTAATGAAATTCTATTCTAAATGCTACAACTAGCATCCCATGGGGGAATTGGTGCTTCTTTGGTGTGGAAAGAAACCCTTTCCCAATTCCTTGATAAGCTTGATGATAGATGTGTGATTCTTGATGCAAAATGCCAATAACCTAGCTATAGATGATAAATTATATGCTAACTTGGATGAAAATATGGATGATTGTGGATAATAACCTTGCATCAAAATCTAGATGATTGTGGATCCCAAATCAATAGCGAAGGCCTCTATTTATAATGAAGAAGGATTGAAGATTGAAGAATGGGGTGAATGTGGGATTAAAATTGGATCAATGGCATTGTGCCACTTGTCCACATGCTAATGAAGGAGAGTGGAGCACATTTTGAACAATGTGCATGTTTAATGTATGTAGGTGAAATTTGAATTTTAAGAGGTGGCATGTGTAAGAGGAGATGTAAGAGGAATTAATGCCGAGGTGGCTCAAGGAGAGGACATGTAAGAGCCTTCAATGGAAAGGTGGAGGAAAAAAATCCTTTGGGAGGCAAAAGTCGAGTGGGTGGAATATTCAAAAGAATATGCCATATTTGAATGAAAATAGGGGAAATAGTAAATCAAATAAATTGATTTATGTGTGCAACTTGCAAAAGCTAGAGGAATGGAGGATTAGTGTTAGGAGTTAATTAATTTAGGATTAATTAAATTAGATTGAATTAGTTTGATTGTGACATTTAATTTAAATATTTTGAGTTTATTTAAATAAAATGAGAGGATATTGGAACATTAGTATTTTAATTAAATAAGATTGGTTTATTTAATTAAAGGAAGAACATTAGGATTTAATTAAATAAAGTTGATTTATTCAATTAAAGGAAGAATAAGTTGAAATAATCTGATAAAGTGTATTATCTGATTTTAGGAGGAATTAAATTAATTAAATAAAGATTATTCAATTAATTTATTAGTGTATAAATGATTAAGGAAGAATCGGTGTTACTCAATTAGAATAGAGTGCATGATATCAATCGAGATACTTTGAGTGTCTACATTTTTCCCCTCTTTGAAGCAATGTACCTGCTACATTGGTTCAAAGAATAACCTTTCCAAGATCAAAATTCATTTTTTTTTAATTTTTTGGATGCCCTATTGCTGCCCCAGCGAGAAGAATTACGCTGATATACTGCCCCCTCAAGAGATTGGATGAAAATTTGGCTTTTTGGGTGATTTCTCAAAAAAAGATGACAAGTTGCCTAATGGGTCTAGAAAGGCTCCAAGATGCTGAAAAATGTGCCAAAACACAAAAAAAGGATGTGAAATGAGCTTTGGTTGGGAAAAAAAGGTGTCAGGGGTGAAAAACTCTAGTTTCACAACTAAATTGGGGCAAAGAAAACCCTAATTTCCATGCTTAAATAGGCTTGGATGGGTCACTTTCCATTCATTTTTGCATTCATACTTTGAAAGTTCTAGCTTTTTGAGCTTTAAACCTCCTACAGAATGGCACAATGAGTGCTTCCCCAACACATTTATGAGTGATTTCGCATGTACCAAAGACTTCTAGGCACAAGACAACTAGTATGTGACCCAAACCCGACTTTGAAATTTGATTTTTTAGTGCATTTATTATGCTTTAAAGAGTCAAAGTCCCTAGCATCGCTATATGGTGATGTGCAAACTACAAATCGGTGACGTTGATAGCTCAAACAATGTCGCTAGTGTAAATCACGACGTAGTTCACAATTTAGCTTTAGGGTTTCAATTTTCAAATAGCGACACTTGTGTAAATGGTGACGCTTGGCCCGATTTGAGATTAGGGATTGTTGGTCAAAGGGCGATGCATGTGTAAATGGTGACACCATGGTTGATTTTGCATTTTCAAAGAGTTCAGTGTCATTTTTTGGAGTTTTACAAATGGTGATGCTTTGAAAAATTGTGACGCATTCATTGTTTTGGGGTTGAAAACTCCAAACAGGGTCATATCTTTTTGGGAATTTTGACATCATGGCTTTATGGATGCAAGACACTATCCAACCTATGATGATTGGAATATCTACCTAAGTTATGACAGGAGCACCCAGGGGAGATTGTTCTCTAGTATGTAGCCTATGCACCCATTGTCTAGACTCACCTAGTGATGATGACCACATTATGCGAGTGATGGCACAGTGAGACCTCATCTTTTCACCTTCCCACTGGCAAGGAGATCGTGACCTTAGAGGATGTATTTCAGATCCTACGGTTGTCGATACATGGTGACCATGTGATCTATGATATAAATGTCGGTAGTGATGCACATTTTGAGTTTATGGAGGTAGAGGACCTTGTACTTGCTGAGGTCCAGATTGACTTGGAGTATTACAGAGGTTGGGTGCCAAATTTTAGGTTGATTATTATTGCTATTATATACGGGTTAGTAGCTCCAGATTGATGAGGTAGATTTCAGTTTGGGATAGGGCTTGGCCTAGGAGAGGATGCTTTACTAGAGGACCATGTTTTCTTGGGGACCAGTGATGTTGGCCTCACTGTACCATGATTTACATGATTTTCCATCTTGTGATAGTTGAGTGATTAGTACCGGAGTGACACTATTGAATATTTGGGCCTAGAAGCATATTGTTGTGCTCCAACCGATTGTTACTTTGGTTGTTATAGAGCTCAATGATCCATTTATTTGGAGATATAAGGGTGGGATCACTTTGAGACATACATGACAGCTAGGTCTACCTTACTAGTACCAATTTTTAGATGAGATGGCAGTTTTCTACTGGTGCTGCTGGTTACAGATTCCTGCATGATACGATGATGTACAACAATTGTTTTATGCTTGATAGACCTAGCTAATGTAAGGGAGGGAGCATATGATTATAGAGTGTTATCTCCCAGATAGGGTGGCCGACAAATTGGGGAGGTTCAAGATCAGCTAGATGATTAGTATACTGCCATCTTTACTAGATCATCCCGAGAGACTTCATGGGGACAGATGATTCCAGCATCTGATGTAGTTGATTGATTTCAACAATTGGTTGGTAAACCATGGGCCTATTCCCAAGGGCCGGTAGATCCAAGGATGACTCATGCATACGATGATTGGTTTACACCTCCGCTCTGGCTGATAGATCCAAGAGTGGCACTTCCATGAGGGAGACCTTGGGGAAGAAGTACTCAGAGAGCATAGGCAAGATAGGTTCTCGAAGCACCACCTCAAGATGGGAAACCTTCATAGTAGCCAGATCAGCAGCTAGACTAGCACCCGGCTCAACACTCGGACTAGCATCCAAATCAATAGCCAAATCAGCCACAACAACCTAGGGATCCACGAGATGTCCAGATATAGTAGTTGTAGGGACAGGTATAGGGATTACAGGAGCAGCTATAGGTTGTTATGGCAGAGAGAGATCAAGCTAGGCAGTAGGTCCAGGCCCTTACTATTGAGAGGGATCACAAGCCCCAATAGAGGCAGGCCACATAGCTTTAGTTAGTTTAGGAGGTTGGTTGAAGACTATAGCTAGAGAGCATGGTTGCCACATCTGAGGGTAGGACCATGCCAGCATAGATCTACCAAATGTTGTCTAGGAGGAAAAGTATTACATATTTCATTATCAGTAGGTTGTACCTGTGACTCTTCAATAGCAAGATTACTCCCAGTAGATATGGTTTCAACATGCAGATGATCATCCAGAGAGGCATCCAGGTGAGGGGAGCAGCCACTAGGGCTAGCAGTTGTGTACAGTTTTTTATCATCACTTAATTTTCTTTGAGATAGTCTCACAGGCTTCATTTTTGATAGCCCTGTGGGCATTGTATCTTGATTGGTATACACACACTTGAGTCAGATTTGTACCATGACGGTGATGATTTTTTGATATATATGATATAGATATGATTAATTTATGATGTGATGTGTTCACTTTATTTATGCCCTATGGATGGATACATTTTATTTTCTATGTATATGTAATGTGATTCTATATGATGTGATATGATGTATGATTATGCAAATGTTCATGGATGTTATGGATGCATTTCTTTTCTATATTATTTCTATACACTTTTATGGTGATGATGCTTGCAGTATGGATGTGTGAATGCAAATTTTTATGGTATGCAACTAATTCTAAGATCCTTAGACTAACAGATCTATATTTTACCCCAAATGATAATGCAAAATGGATGATGTGAGACGTTATGATTATGAGATGTTATGATATGTTATGATATGCTCTTTTTATTTTCCAGTATCCTTTCTATGATGCATGTATGGATGATGTGATGATGTCTATATGACTATGCAATGGATGCAAATGTATGGTTTATGGGATGCTTAGAATAGCCAATCTATATTATGGTGCAATGATGGAAATGTCATGCATGTGAAATGATTGGTGTTTCCTATTATATGATATGGATGATATGTGGTATGCTAAAAGTTTGTGGATGTAGGATGGATGCATTGGTGATTTTTGGTTGACTATCATGCTACCATGTTAGTGCAAAGAGAAGAAAGAAGAAATGAGATGATGACAAGAGGATCCAACAAGTCCATGATCTACCAAGACTTTATTAGATATGATGATGAATGATGATGATTTTTGCATTTTAAAAGAGCTTACTTACCTTATTTTTGATAACACACATAGCTATGATGCATCAAGTTATAAAGAACTAGGATGGAATTGTACTTAGTGTGGTGGACTTTGACTTGACAATCATATAGGAGTATCCTTGTTCACACTTGGCATATGAAACCTTATTTAGAATGTAGTTCAGATATTTTAAACATCTTAGACCATGATGCCAATCAGGGGAGGTCCTTCCTACAAACAACACAATTTCAAATAACCATAACAACTATCAAATCACCAATCCTTAAAATTCACTCCATCACATCAAATTCTCACAATTCCTTATAGCATTGAAAACTGACTCAATCGGGTATATCTTTTAGAGAAGTTCTTCTCAAACTAGAAGCAACAACTTTTCAAGGACCCATTAGGGTGCATAAACACATATCAATAAGCCACAATAGGTTTCTTTGAAACATCTTCTCCAAAACTAAATTTCCACACCAACTAGACCCAAAATTAGGTATGTTTTACAAAGAAAATTCTCACAAATATTTTCCTAAACCTCCAAACCCATGTGGGAAGAAATCTACAGGTGTCCAAATCTAAGAATACTCAAAAAAAATTTAGAAACTCACACTCCAAAGTGCTAAAACCAAAAACCCTCTTTACAAGCCAATTACCTAGGGTTTTATTGAAAACCTCACTCCTAAGCCTCACACAACCTTGAAAACACTTCAATTAGGACCTATTAGGTATGTACATGCTCAATCCATCATCAAAAAATGCTTCCCCAACATAATTCACACTTTACCATACCAAAACCTCACAATTTCACATGGAAAACAAAATTTCCCACCTAGGGCTTCATGCCCAACACTCCTTTAGGCCTCCCCTACACCCTCACCACATTTACACACCTATTCACTAATGTATCAGGCCAATTCCATAAGATACAGTTGCCACAAAGAGTGGAATGGGTCAATTTTTCATTTTTTGAAGACTTTCAAAACCCTTACCCCTACAAGTTCAGACCTAGTCTCTAAAATTCAACTATAAAATGCACTAAACTTAATGAAAAACATTAAAATTAGATTCAAATGAAATATAAGATAGTCTACTATGTAATAAAATTCAATTTGAATCAATAAGATGTTGTACGAGCCATACAGTGACCCTGCAACTACAGAAAATACAAAAGATGTATGAAAACAAAGTAGTATTATTGTGCCAAACTTCAAAAATGTCTCAACAACCATTACATCAAGCTTCTTCAAATATTTAAAGTGTTTTCCCACCAAAACCAACCATTTAAAATACTTCAAATTTCCATTCAAATCTATATGACCATTGGACTTTCTAATCTTCCCTTTTACAACTTTTCAATTTTGCATTTTTGCACAATTAACAACTTTTCCATATTTTTGCACTTTTTGCAATCTAAACCACCTAAACACCTAATGACCTCTTAAACATGACCTAATACATTAATAAATGGTCTCCTTAACCTTAATTAGTGCATAATACCCTAAAATCCTAAAGCTTACACATGATCAACCATGTTTGACAAATTTTGTTCAAAGGTGCTCCTGCACCATACACCCCAACTTGTAATTTTTCTAAGACTCTTGGAAAGATTGTTCTAACTTTTCCTCCTTTGTGATCTTCATGCTTTTTAACTTCTTGAAATCCTTTCTCAGGTTCATCTTTCCTTTTTTTTTCACTATACTTGACATCCTTGTCCATGTCATCACTTGTTTCATGCTCCAACTATACACATTGTATTGTGAGGTGTTCTTCAACTCTTCCATCAAACACTAATGTTGTACCGTCTTTCAAAACTATACACATACCCTCACCAAATGTCCTTACTTCTCCCTTTTCTTCATGCTTAGATCCCTACTCTATACCCTTCTTACCTCCACCTTTTCCCCTATCAGTCTTGTTAACAATTGTACCATCACACTTAGGTACCTTTATCAGACCTGCAACTATCTTTTCCACTATCCCATCAACCCTACAAACCTATGTTTTAACACCATTCAACTACCTCTAAACTATATTCATTACTACAGGGCACATGATTGTCCCAACTATGATTCCATCACACTTTTCTTTCCTTTCCACAGGTTGTTCACTCTTATGCTGCATTGTATCAGACCAAGACAAAATTTCATCTTTTCTCTTCCACATGGAAGCATTCTTCTTCACAATTGACTGCTTATTGTCTTCATTTCCCCTATCTACTATCCCAACAGTATCAAACCTTGAAATTCCTACCAAACTCATCCTCTTTTCTTCCAATCATGATGATCTCACCTTGTTCTTTTGCCTCTCCAACCAATGGAGTTAAAATGAATGTTCTTCCATCCTTTTCAATTGTGTAAGTGTTTTTCTTTCCATCATAGATTGCTAACCTGTCAAACTACCAAGGCCTTCCTAGAAACACATGGCAACAACTCATAGGAAAAATATCACAAACAAGCTTATCTTTGTACCTACTTATTTGAAACTCAACTGAAGCTTGTTCACTCACCACAATGGATTTTTTATCACTAACACAAGACACTTTGTATGGATTTTCTCTAGGTAATCTTTCCAAATTCGGTTTGTCTACCATGTCACTAGATATCATATTATCAGTGCATCCTAAATCCACTATCACCTTACATACCTTGTTTATGCATTTGCAAGTTGTCCTAGATAATGCTCTTCTCTGAATCAACTCCTTCTCCTTAGATGTCTTCATGAATTGTCTCTTCATCATCAAACTTTCACCTACTTCAGGAGCAACATGAATACTATTGGATTTTGAACTCTCAGCTTCATCCTCTTGAACAATTTGTGCTCTTCTTTCATTCTTCCTTTCTCCTTCACTTGAGGTTGAACCAAATTTTTCAAGGCACTTGTAAGAAGGATGACCAAACTCTTGGAAATTGAAACATCTACCTACAAAAATGTTAGGATTCCTTCCACCACCAAATCTGCAACTTTCTCTTCTCTTTTAGGTGCATCCTCTTGGTTCTCATTTGTTTTTCTTAGAGAAGAGAAAGATCCTCTTCCTCTTGTTGTGTTTCCTCTTCCTCTAACTATTTTCTCTTATCTTCTTTTTACTTTTTCTTCAGCCTTCAGTGTCATTTGATAACATTCTTCTACATTCCTTGGACTTTTCAAAGTCAATTCATCTTGTATATTCAATCTCAAACCACCCAAGTACCCAAAAATCTTCTCATCCTCATTCTGATTATGGTTAGATCTCATACTTAATTTGTAAAACCCTTCAGTGTATGCTTTTACATCCATTTCCTTTTGCCTTAAACTTGGTAACTTCTTAAACATCTAAATAGAATAATCAGAAGGGGGAAATTTACCTTTCATCTTGGCTACCATCTTGTCCCATGTTACAATTTTGGATTTACCTTGCTTCCTTCTCTCTGATTGTAGATAATCCCATGACAAAAGTGCATGGCCTTTAAGCTTTGTCTTTGTAATCTTAACTCTCTGTTCTTTAGGGATGTCTTCACACTCAAAATAGTTGTCCAAAGATGCTATCCAATCCAGTAACTCTTCTTCATTCAGCTTTCCACCAAAATTTTGAACATCAATTTTCACCTTATGCATGTCACTTTCATTCGCCTTCAATAATTTGGCCACTCTGATCTTCTGGATCAAGTTCTTCCTCAACATCTTCAAACTCTTCTTCATCTTCATCATCTAAATCACTGCTTTCAACTTCTTCTCTTCTTTTATTTTTTTCCAAGGTTTCCAACCTTTCTTTCAATTCTTTGATCTATCTAATAGACTAACCCTTTAATTCATTCATCTCCTTTGCCACATTCTTTCCTTTAGGAGGCATTTTCTTAGTTTTCCCTCTTCACCTTCCAATCTTTCTTTCACAAACTGCAATCTTCTTCCACAAAGATCTATTACCTTCACTCTGATACCACTTGATGCCAATGAAGGGAGGTCCTCCCTACAAAAAACACAATTTCAAACAACCACAACAAATATCAAGTCACCAATCCTCAAAATTCACTCCACATCAAATTCTCACAATTCCTTGTAGCATTGCAAACTAACTCAATCGGGTATATCTCTTAGATAAGGTCTTCTCACACTAGGACCAATAAATTTTCAGGGACCCATTAGGGTGCACAAACACATATCAACAAGGCACAATAGGTTTCTTTGAAAAATCTTCTTCAAAACCAGATTTACACACCAACTAGACCCCAAACTAGGTTTGTTTTACAAAGAAACTTCTCACAAATATTTTCCTAAACATCCAAACTCATGTGGGAAAAAATCTACAGGTGTCCAAACCTAATAATACTCAAAAACAAATTTAGAAACTTGCACCCCAAAGTGCCAAAACCAAAAACCCTCTTTACAAGCCAATTACCTAGGATTTTATTGAAAAACTCACTCCTAACCCTCACACAACCCTTCAAGTACTTCAATCAGGACCTATTAGGCATGTACATACTCAATCCATCATCAAACAATGCTTCCTCAACATAATTCCCACTTTACCATACCAAAACCTCACAATTTCACATGGAAAACACAATTTTCCCACCTAGGGCTTCATTCCCAACACTACTTTAGGCCTCCCCTGCACCCTCACCACATTTACACACCTATTCACTAATGTATCAAGCCAATTTCACAAGATATAGTGGCCACAGAGAGTGGAATGGGTAATTTTTTCATTTTTGAAGATTTTCAAAACCCTTACCCTTGCAAGTTCAAACCCAATATCTGAAATTCAACTATAAAATGCACTTAAATAAATGAAAACCCTTAAAAGTAGATTAAAATGAAAGATAAGACAGTATACTATGCAATCCAATTCAATTTGAATCAATAAGATTTTGTACAGGCCGTATAGTGACCCTACAACTATAGAAAATACAGAAGATTATGAAAATAAAGTAGTATTATTATGCCAAACTTCAAAAATGTCTCAACAACCATTGCATCGAGCTTCTTCACATATTTAAAGTGTTTTCCTATCAAAATTAAATGTTTCAACTACTTGAAATGGCCATTCAAATCTATATGACCATCAGACTTCCTAATTTTCCCTTTTACAACTTTTCAATTTTGCATTTTTGCACAATTAACAACTTTTCCATATGTTTGCACTTTTTGCAATCTAAACCACCTAAACACATAATGACCTCTTAAACCTGACCCAATACATTAATAAATGGTCTCCTTGACCTTATTTAGTGCATATTACCCCAAAATCCTAAAGCCTACACATGATCAATCTTGTTTGAAAAATTTTGTTCAAAGGTGCTCCTACACCAGACCAAAACATAGAAAGGTAAGCCTTCCTATGTGGTCAACAAGACACCTAAAAAACCCTCCCTACAAACCAAAAAAAACATGCATGACCAAAGTTATATTACAAGAATATCCAACAAGCACAATAGATAAAAGATAATGATCAATTCCCCAGCCCTTTCTCTAAATCATTTTGATTAGACATCATTGAGAGGTCATTGGAACGAGCGCAATAGGATAAATCAACAAGAAAAAGATCAAGTAAACAAACAAGCCAATGTTCTTCATACCTTTAGCCTAGAATAAAATACGGTGATGCCCGATGTTGATGTCCATTGTAAGAAGGATGCATCCTAGGACATGATGTTATCGGATGATTTTGGACGAACTGGATGATGGGCTATTAGTACCAAGGGGTTACCAACTTGTTTACCTACTGACCTAGATTTGAGACCCTTGACGTTTGATTTTTCACTCTTAAATTGTTAGAATTGTTTGTAATTGTGTCACCAAAGGTTGGGATGATGATGATTTATTATGAGTGGATGTTTATTGTGGGTGAACGTGAAACAAGATGGATTTTTTTGTGGGTTTTTTGAATGTTTTTGGTATTTTTGGAATGTTTTGAGGCTGTTTTGGGTTTTTCAAGATTTTTTTATTTTGTTTTTTTTTTGAGATTTTGACCAAGAACCTAACCTAAAGACCTATCCTAGGGGTCTTGGTGGCTAATAAAAGATTAGCCTTGCCTACGTTATACACGTAGAGACCACGTAGTTTGACTGACACAAACTCATTTATTGATAAGATATGAACATATGGATTGTTAATTTATTATGATAGACTCCTAAAGGACTGACCTAATATGTCTCAGGGGCACATCGATGATGGACCTACCTATGTTCAGAGCTCAGAGAACCATAGTTCAACAAGATGACTTTTTTTTTTTTTACTTTTTGACCTGTTTTTGGATTTTGATATGTTTTGAATGTTTTTGGGGTTTTCTGATTTTCTGATTTTTTTGGATTTTTCTAATTTTCTAAATGTTTTTGGATTTTTCTGATTTTCTGAATATTTTTGGATTTTTTGATTTTAAGGAAGATCTCAAGAATATACATGAATCTGATCCAATTTAGGTATAATAACATGCCCCCAATGTGTGATGCAATTGACTACTCTGATATATGCATGACAAACTAGCCTTAGGAATGTGCCAAGTAGTTCTAGGAATGATCATGATACAAGCATAGGATCACACTATGATGCAGACACGGATGGGTGATCGAAAGATCAATGGAAGTGTGATGGATGTGGAACAAGCAAGTAGAGATCATGGTGGATGGAAAGTGCTTATTTACACAAGGTACCTATTTTCCAGGTTTTCACCAAGGTACTTTCCCAAAGTGCTACCAAAGCGCTTTTGACTAGAGGACAATTTTTTTCTTTACTATTTTCAATCCTTTTTTTTATTTTTGTTTGTATTTTTCTAGATTTATACCTTGCAATCTTAGGCCTAAATTTTTCTGAGATGGGAGTTGTTCATGGGCTCTTGCAGAGACTCCCCTTCGGGTGTTGATAGCTAATATGCTCCTGATTTATAATGCGCAGTGATAAAAAATGGTCCCAACCAATTGGGTTCAAACTTCCCCTTGTTGTCTGGATTTGGAACATTTTTCTAATTCTCCTTCAATACAAGCTCTCTAACTTGAAAGTTCTGACTCCTGATCTTCTTGTTGTAGCTCCTCTTGATACAGTTTTGATAGACTTGCAGATGGTTCAAGGAATCCATGCACCGTTCATCCAATAGCTCCAACTCGTTCAACCATAATACCTGATATTCTTAACGATGGGAGCTAGATCTCAATAGGAAGGATGGCTTTGGATCCATAGACCAGGGAGAATGGGGTTACAACTATAAGTGTGTGGATACTCATTCTATAGGCCCATAAGGTGAGATTTAGATGTAAGTGCCAATCATGACTAGCGTCATTGATTGTTTTCTTTAGGATTTTCAAGATGGTTTTATTTGTAGCCTTAGATTGTTCATTACCTTGGGGGTAATATGGGGTGGAGAAGCGATGTTGGATATTGAATTTTTGGCATAGGTCTTTAACATCCTATTTTTTGAAAGGTGTCCCATTATCTGAGATAATGGCTTGAGGGACACCATAGCGGAAAATTAGGTAGTTGAGGATAAACTTGGAAATCTACTTTCTTGTAATATAGGTCATGGGAATGGCCTCTACCCACATCATGAAGTACTCAGTGGCGGTGATAATTAACTTGTATCCATTAGATGAGGCGAGTGTTATTTTACCAATGAGATCAATCCCCCATTGTGAAAAGGTCCAAGGTGTTATAATCGGTTGGAGCTCCTGAGTTGCTGCATGGATGAGATCCCCATGTTGTTGACATTGCAAACACCTTCGAACATTGTCATGAGCTTCTCTTTCCATCATAGGCTAGTAGTACCCCATCCTTAGCAGTTTCTTGGCCAAGGTCATACCACTTGAATGTAATCCACAAATTCCATTGTGTACCTCAGTTAAAGCAATCAAATATTCCTTAGGGTTAAGGCATTGTAACAAGGTTCCTTCAATACCCATACAATATAGGGTGTCTCCTAAGATATAAAAAAGTGGGATGAATTCTTAACAAATGTTCTTTTAAGGTTTGGAGTGATAGCAATGGGGAGGACTCCTATTTTCAAGTAGGTGTAGATGTCATGATACCAAGGGTCATTGGGACCAATAATTTTACACGTGAATTCATATTCGGGTACCTTGAAAGCTAGTACAAGAAGTTGTTCTACAAGGAATTCTTGCTTAGGGACGTTGTGTGGGATATCCAATAGCGATCTGATTGTTGCCATAACATTTGTTACTCTATTGTTTGCCCTCGGTATTTGCTCAAACGTGATGTCAATGAAGAATTCTTTGAGGCTTGCGACCAATTTCTTGTATGGAGTCAATTTTTCATCCTTCATTTAGTATTCATCATTGACCTGGTTGATGATAAGCTACGAGTCTCCATAGACCTTGAGTGTCATGATCTACCATTGTAATACAATTCTGAGTCCTATAACAAGAGTTTCATATTTTGCAATGTTATTTGCGCAAGGAAAAGACATGTATGACTTGGGTATGCAATCTCCTTGTGTTGTAATGAACAAGACTCCTGATCCTAACCCATGTTCTGTGTAGGATCCATCAAAATATACTTTCCAGTGATTTTCTATGCTTATGTTAAAGATGGACTCATCAGGGAACTCTGATATTAGTGGGTTTTCTAAATATATTAGTGCCTTTGCTAGTTGGTTTGCAATTACTTGTCCTTTAATGGCCTTTTGTTCTACATACTCAATTTTTTGTTTTGTCGGGATCATAACCCATTTAGTTGTCCACCCTGTGAGCATTGCTTTAGAAAGTAGATACTTCAGAGGATCTTGATGTGCTAGCATATAGTGTCTAATTTTTTATGCAACATGTTAGAACTATAAAAATCTGATAATTTTACATAGTGTTCACATTCATCTTTTCCAAATAAGTCAAACCATAGGTACATTTTTCTTACATTTTTCCCTATTTCCCCTTTGAATCCATTGAGTTATGCATTTTTCATGGCGTGGTCCATATCGGCACTGGTCTATCTTGGTCTCCTCGACCCATGTTACTTGTGTGTTAACATTTGTTTGTTGCAAGTGGTCGGCAGAACTTTTTTATTGTCACACTGATCGGCATCCACATCTGGGTTCATATCAGCATGAAGAAAGTAGGGTCTCCCCGATCCATTGTGTGCTTTATATTGGTAAACGTCTGAGTTTCCTATTGGCAAGACATTTCTGCTATCATGTCGACCATAATTCATCTATTGTTTCATATTGACGTGAGTTTAGTCCTTGGTGGAAGATCTTACCAAACTCATCATGTCTCGCTGACCGGAGGAACAGGATACAACATATCGGCATGAGTTGTGGCGTCAATATAATGTCATGGAAAACTCTTGTGGTCTCACTGAACAAGATGTAGGGCTTTCGTTTCAGCCAAACATAAAGTCTTCGGTGAGAGGTCATAGCAACTTCACATTGTCTCACCGATCGATGGCAGAAGGATGTGCATATTGGTATAAGTTGGGGCTATTGCCATGAGGTCTCGGCGAGTGACCTTCGCTCTCGCCAATGGAAAACAAGAGGATCCTTGTCAGCGTAAGAATTGCCTTGTCTCGACGACTGGGAAATAACATTATGGGAGACTTTTGGTATAATGAAGTGCTATCTGTATGAGGTCTCCCTGATATCTTGAGGTCACAGCGAAGTAAATAAGACTAATGGTGCATTAGTGAGAAAGCCAATAAGTCACAGTGACACATAAGATGAATAAAGGACTTTCGGTATAACTCAACAAACTCTGTGGGACTTCTCCCCGATGGTAGAAAGTCATGGCGAAGGTGAATAAAGCACATGAAATGACCAACGATTGAATTTCCTTTGGCATGATGATATGATATGTCTCGCCGACTGTTTCACAAATGAATGATAGAAATTCAAACACTGTGGCCAACATGTAAATTGCTAAAATACCATTGCTGGCCAACTTGATTTGAGCCCGAATTTTGTGGAGGGCCGACATGGAATTTCAATATGATTTATTTTCTTGATGTTGGTGTATAAATAGGCATTTTGTAATTGTAAAAGGCGCCAGTTATTAGATATTCGATACACAGCAAGTAGATACAGTGGAATAAAATTATCAAATCAGAGACTATTGTTGCATGATCTCAGAATGGAGGTATTTATGAAAATTAGTTGATGTTGTTGCATTTCTCTGGTGTCAATTATTTGTTGAATCTAATGAAAATATTGCTAAGTTGTCTCCAAGATTGAGGCTTTCTGATTGTTTGAATTGATATGATAATTTTATATATAATTCATTAGTGCACATTTGTTGTATCTGTGTGATTGATTGACTGGTTCTTTCAAGCAAAGATTAAATCCTTTTAGTTAATCATAGTAATTAGAGAGAATCATCTAGATTGTTCAAGTAGAGCTTTGTAATCACATTTTGCATGTTTATACAAGTTTTAAACATAATATATGCCAGATAGTTTGAGTTTCTCTAGAGAAGTGTTGCTCATCTTGATCTCATTTTGACTCTGCATACCCAATAAGGCACTCGTCTCTGCACTTCATCATTTTGAACTCATTCAGTTTCTTTATATCTGTTTATTGAGCATTTTAGGATTTAGATTAGAAGATTGCTATTGTGCTTGAGTTCACTTATTCACTTCCATCTGCCATTGTGGAAAAATCACTGCAAGAAGGATAATCACAAGTACATAAAGTCTGCTTCATTCAGTAAGGTACACCCACCTAGGTTTAGCAGCACCTGAAGAGTAGAAGGTTGAATTCTTTCAACCTCGTTTGTTACCCTAAAATGTATCAAGAGATTGGCAGCCTCTTGAGGTATCTTTACCTTCATTTTTGAGAGCTAACAAATTGGCGACTCTGTTGGGGAATCATTCTGAATCAAATCCTTAATCATAGAGTCAAGAACTTTATACAGACTCCACTGAGAATAAGAAGCATCAAGTATTTTCTCATTTTTGACAAAAGTGAGTGGCGACTCTAACAGAATTTTGCAGTTGTTCAAACATGATTAGAAGAAGATCTCAATACAGGGGAGGTCATACTGGAGCTCTTGCTGGTAGCAGTAAGTGGACACACAAAGATGATAGAGTTGATAAGGGAAAGAGGATAAATGAGGAAATGTGAATAATAGACAAAGGCCAAGCGTCAAGAGCACATGGTGAAACATATAATTGCTATGATACATGGAGAGATGATTCAAGTACAGAACTTTGTACCCCTAAAGATCAAAGAGAAACAGGTTGAGCTTGAAGCTGCACTTGAGCCTTAACGAATTAGAATTCAGCATGAGTATGATCAAAAAATGGAGAGTAACCAAAATGTGTTTATTGATCATGAGCTTCCTGAGGAATTAAAAGCATAGTTTGAATCACAAAGGAAGGAGATAGAGGAGCTGAAGGTTGTATTTCAGAAAGTCCAAATTACTTCTCAGACAGCTAAGTCCTGCCCGAAGTATGTACCACCTCATAAGCAGGGTAATCATGGTGTAGGGCCTTCAAATCCACCAGTGTCTCCTCACCATCAGACATGGAATCACTACAAGCATCCAAATCATCCACCTCATGTTCCCACACAGCATATAGCTATGCATCCACCTCCTGGTTAGTCTTTTATCCCACAATATAATGCACAGTATAATAATCCCATGCATCAACATTAATGTCCACCTATTCCTCCCCCTCACCAGCATACAACCATGATCAGACAGTTTGATTTAGCAGGTTTTCAGTTATACCCTTACTCTATGGATGGCAGTTGGAGGGGTACGGTGCCCAAATTTATAGGGAGTAATGCAATCACTGTTGAAGAGGATTTAAGGATTTTCAATGTTTTCATCCAAGATATAGATGTGCCATATGAAGATTTACACATGAAGTTGTTTATGATGTCACTTCTTGAAGATGCTAGGGATTGGTTCAACAACTTGCCTGCATTCTCAATTAATTCTCTCCAAATATTCTAGGACAAATTCCTAGAGCAATATGGGAATCTAAATGCACCAGATGTAGCTCTTCATGAATTGATGTGAATTCAAAAAAATTAGAATGATTCAATCTATGATTTCAACCGAAGATTCAACAAGTTGCAGACTAAATTACCTCCTGGATCAAGGTTGCCAGATTTTGTTGCATTGAGTGTTTATTTGAATGCATTTCATCCTAAAATAGGGTATGAACTGAGAAATAGGTCTCCAAGAGATCTGGCTAAAGCTCAGAAGATAGCATTGACAATTGAGAACAACATAAAGGCTACAGGTATAATCAATAAAAGAGATAACCATAGGGCCCCTCAGCAAAGCAACAATTATCAGTACAGATAGGAGAACACATACAAAAATGAAAGGCCGATGTTGCATGACATGCCTTATAATATAGACTGGAAGGATGGAAAACCTATAACAACTAGGCCTAGAAACAAAGAGACTCTTGATCCATTGAGTAAGAAGGGAACCTATATGGTGACTAACAATTACTTCTATGAAGCTTGTGATAAGCCACATTCCCCAGATTATTGTGTTGTATCCCAAAGGATGCAAGAAGAGGGAATGTTGATGGAAAACAATGAAGAAGATCACACAGTGTATTTAACTTCAAATACATTTCATCATGTTTAGGAGAGGTACTCATCTTCAGAGGATGAAGGATATGAGTATGATGTTTCAAATTAGAAGTATAATGTCCATATGGCTGAACAGCAGGTCTTTTTTGATTTTGAAGAAGATTATACAGAGCCACATTCTATTGAGGTGCCTGCTCCATGCAGTATGAAGAGACTCACCAAAGATGAAATAGAAAGAATAACTATTGTTGCAGTTGAGGAAGCAAGGAGTAAGTACTGGTTGAGAAATAGAAAATTAAATGATGTGGAAGGTGTCCCTGGGGGAATTTTCATGAAGGATCAAAAAGCAACACAAGGGACCGTGAAGAAGTCAAAAAAGAGACTGCATGATAAAGATGAACAAAATCCTGTCCAAAAATAGGAAGTTAAGGAAGAAGTGAAGGAATTACATAAAAGGATACAAATTCCTGACCAGCCTAATAAAAAGGAAAAGGAAGAAAGCAAAGGAGAAATACTAGAACTGAAGAAGGCTATTAAGGTGGAGGGCCCTTCTTTTGACTTCACCTAGGCATTATCCTAGGTAAAAATGTATGTCCCACTACTTGAAATGATGAAAATAAAAGAATATAGGGATACTGTTGTTCAATTGATAACGAATGGAAATGAAAAGCATGTGAATTCTGAGAATAGTGTAGCAATTAAAGTAGTCAATAGGCAGGAGAAAGTAAATATCCCAGAGGTTCACTTGAGTGATGTATTAACAACTCCCCCTCAAGTGGATCCTTTTTTCACTACATTGCTTATAAATAAAAAACTGCTAAGAAATTGCATGATAGACTCTGGTGTTGCTATAAATATCATGCCAATAGGAGTTATGAAGCAGCTTGGAATGTGGGTTGATCCATGTGAAGGAAAGTGCTATGAAATGGATAACAGACCTATTCCTGTGGTAGGCATTATGAGAGGTGTTGAAGTCAAGTTGGCTACTTATCCACAGGTGGTGTATAATATAGATATCACAGTGATTGATACTCCTCCGTAGTTTGGTATGCTTCTATCAAGACAATGGATAGCAGCAGTTGGAGGAAATGTTCAATTTGATCTGTCTTATGCTACAATTCTAGTGAATGGTCAAGAGGTCAAATTGTATAGAGAGCCAAGAATGAACCAGCTTGTTGACTGTGTACCACAATATTAGATTAATTATTTTTGTGATTTTGATCTTGGAAGTTTTAAGATTGAATCTACCAACCAGAATTAATCAATAGTGATCCAATTGAAAAGCATGTGGCTGTTGTCAATGATGGATAGGTTCTCAGGGTACAACTAGGTTAAAGTCAAAGAGTCTAAGCAATATAAGTCAGCATTTACAACTCCTTGGAGAACATATGTATACATAAGAATGCCATTTGGTCTCACTAATGCAGGAGCGACCTTCCAAAGAGCCATGGACGTGGCATTTGCATATCTAATCAATGCTATCATGGTGGTGTACCAAGATGACCTGACTGCTTATTCAAAGAAGGCTAAAGATCATGTACAACATCTGGAAAAGGTATTTATTAATGCCCTAGAATATGGTATCAGCTTAAATCCTAAGAAGTGTCTTTTTGCAGTCATAGAAGGAAAGCTCTTAGGACATATTGTTTCAAAAGAGGGAGTTAGAATAGATCCTGAGAGGGTTGAAGCTATTGATAAAATTCATGTTCCAAAAACTATCAAGGCTATACAATCGTTCTTTGGACAAATTAATTTTGTTAGGAGATTTGTTTCTAATATTGCTGAGATCATTAAGCCCATATCAAAAATGTTGAAGAAGGGATAGAAAATGGAATGGACTGCAGAGGCCTTGGAAGATTTTATATCTATCGAAAGGGCCATAAAGGAAGCTCCTGTCCTTAAATCTCCAAACTTTATGAAGCCTTTTCAAATATTTTCATTTGCTTCAATGCACACTATTACTGTTGTTATGTTACAGAAGAATGAGGATGGTCATGAACAGCCTGTGTCTTTCTTCAGTAAGTCATTACAAGGGTCTGAATTGAAGTATGATATAATGGAAAAACAAGCGTTTACATTGGTAAAAGACACAAAAGCTTTTAGGCCATATCTTGTTGGAGAAAAGGTGATTGCTTATGTTCCCCATGCTGCTGTTAAAGATATTCTGACACAGTCTGAAGTGACAGGGAAAAGATGCAAATGGATTAACAAAATCCAAGAATTTGACATGGAGATACAAATTACTAAAGTAGTGAGAGGTCAAGGTTTGGCCAAGTTGATGGCAGAATCGAATATTGAAGCAAGTCAAGTCTGTAATGTAGATGAAGGGACTGCAGTTGCAAGCATTGAACATACTTCTTGGTATACTAATATTATGCATTACCTTAAGTACATGAAGTGTCCAGAGGGATTAAGTGATAGCCAGAGGAGAACTCTAAAGTTGCAAGCATCTAAATATATTTTCATGGATGGAGATCTGTTTTGGAAGAACAGGGAAGGTATATTGTTGTTATGTCTAGATGAATTTCAGGCCAAGCATGTTTTAAGTGAAATGCATGAAGGAGTTTGTGGAGGACACTACTCAGCAAAAGCAACTACACAGAAAATTCTCAGGGCAGGTTACTACTAGCCTAAGGTTTTTAATGATTCTTTCACACATGTAAGAAAGTGTGAAGCCTACTAGAAGTTCTCTGGAAAACTAAAGTATCAAGGAGCTCTACCACTTTGAACTTTGCAGGATGATGCCCCTTTTCATCAATGGGGAATTGATTTCATTGGAGAGATACATGAAAAATCAAGTGGAGGATACAAGTGGATACTGGTTGCAACTAATTATTTTACCAAATGGGTAGAAGCAATCCCAACTAAACAGGCTACAAGTAGAGTGGTGAAAAATTTCTTGATGGACAACATTATCACCAGATTTGGTGCACCATTGAGGTTAATCATAGACAATGGAATGTGTTTCAGATCAGATGAATTCAAAAGCTTCTGTGATACATATGGCATTACTATTTCTTATGCAGCTCCTTACCATCCCCAAGACAATGGACAAGCAGAGTCTAGTAATAAGAGTCTTTTGAAGATTATAAGGAGGATGCTAGGACAGAACAAGAAGGCTTGGGATTCAAAATTAAAGCTAGCTATGTGAGCTGATAAGATTAATGTGAAAAAGGAAATTGGAAAATCCCCATTTGAATTGGTGTATGGAGCACAAACCAGGATGCCTTTGTAGAATTTGTTACCAATCTACAGGTTTGTCCTTCAAGAAGATTTTAATGTTCCTGAACCTATGGAAGAAAGAATGGAGCAACTAGCTGAACTTCATGAAATAAGGAGGGTTGCTCAAAGCCAAAACATGAAGTTACAGAAATAGATGAAGTATCTATTTGATAAGAAGAAAAATGATAGAAAATTTGAGGAAAGTGACATGGTGTTGATGTGGAACGCAAGGTGCCAGGAGAAGGGCAAGCATGGTAAATTTGAAGCCTTGTGGCTGGGACCTTTTGTTGTTGTTGGAGAGAAGGGTGAAGACTCATACTATCTATAGAATATGGCTGGTGAAGATCAAGAATTGCCTGTTCATGGGCAATTCTTGAAGCATTTTTTCTATTAAGCAGCATAGAGGATTAATGGTTTCTAGTGCATGGACAACTCTTGCTTATCCTCTTTAAAATTATTTTCCATGCACTGTAGTTTAGGATTTTTTCCATCTCCATTTCACTCTCATTTTCCATTCATCTCCATTTTGCATTCACTTTCCTTCCTTTCCATCGTGCTTCATTTCCATTGCCATTCATTCCATCTCTGCTCACTGGTTCATCATTTTATGTCTGTTCTACTCACCCAAGGATCTGGTTCCTTGCAATGATCTTACTATCATTCATCCCCAGACATAGCCACTATTAGAACTGTAAAAATTTGATGATTTTACATAGTGTTCACATTCATATTTTCCAAATAAGTCCTACCACGGGTACATTTTGCTTGCATTTTTCCCTATTGCCCCTTTGAATCCATTGAGTTATGCATTTTTAATGTCATGGTCCATATCGGCATTGGTCTATCTTGGTCTCCCCAACCCATGCTACTTGTGTGTTAACATATGTTTTCTACAGGTGGTCGGTAGAAATTTTTCATTGTCACACCGATCGGCATCCACATCTGGGTTTATATCGGCATGAAGAAAGCAGTGTCTCCCCGATCCATTGTGCACTTTATATTGGTAAACATCTGAGTTGCCTATCAGCAACATGTTTCTACTGTCACGGTGACCAGAATTCATCTATTGTTTCATATCGGCATGAGTTTAGTCCTCGGTGGAAGCTCTTACCGAACTCATCATGTCTCGCTGACCAGAGGAACAGGATACAACATATCGACATGAGTTTTGGCATCGATATAATGTCATGGAAAACTCTTGTGGTCTCACAGAACATGCGGGGGTTTCGTTTCAGCCAAACATAAAGTCTTCAGTGAGAGGTCATAGCGACTTCACATTGTCTCACCGACTGGTGGCAGAAGGATGTGCATATCGGTATAAGTTGGGGCTATCACCGTGAGGTCTCGGTGAGTGACCTTTGGTCTCGCCGACACTTCGTTTGAGTCTTCGCTTTGGCCAAAATTTGGGTCTTCGATGAAGGGTCTTGGCGAAGTGTATATGTCTCACCGACAAAGCATAAAGGTTCTTTTCAAATGACTTTCGATGAGAAGTTTGTGTCGTCTTGGCGAATTGATGTGCTCGGGATGTTTCGGTATGACTTAGTTGATTCTTTGGGACCTCTCCCTGATTTTGAATTGTCTTGGCTAAAGCGAATGGGAGATGGTTTTCAGTGAGAGGTTGGCATTGTCTTGGCGACCTAAGGATGAAAGGAACATATCGGCAAGAGTAAGTATTATCTATATGAGGTCTCGATGAGTGACCTTCGCTCTCGCCAATGGAAAACAAGAGGATCTTTGTCGGCATAAGAATTTCCTTGTCTCGGTGACTGGGAAATAAAATTATGGGAGACTTTCGATATAACAAAGTGCTATCTGTATGAGGTTTCCCCGATATCTTGAGGTCACAGCGAAGTAAATAAGACTAATGGTGCATCGATGAGAAATCCAATAAGTCATAGCGACACATAAGATGAATAAAGGACTTTTGGTATAACTCAGCAAACTCTATGGTACTTCTCCCCGATGGTAGAAAGTCATGGCGAAGGAAAATAAAGCACGCAGAGTGACCGGCGATTGAATTTCCTTCGGCATGACGATACGATATGTCTTGCTGACTGTTTCACAAATGAATGATAGAAATTCAAACACTGTGGCCGACATGTAAATTGCTAAAATACCATTGCTAGCTGACTTGATTTCAGCTCAAATTCTATGGAGGGCCGACATGGAATTTCAATATGATTTATTTTCTTGATGTCAATGTATAAATAGGCATTTTGTAATTGTAAAAGGCACTAGTTATTAGATATTTGATACACAACAAGTAGATATAGTGGAATAAAATTATCAGATCAAAGACTATTATTGCATGATTTCAAAATGGAGGTATTTATGAAAATCAGTTGATGTTGTTGCATTTCTTTGGTGTCAATTATTTGTTGAATCTAATGAAAGTATTGCTAAGTTGTCTCCAAGATTGAGGCTTTTTGATTGTTTGAATTGATATGACAAGTTTATATATAATTCATCAGTGCACATTTGTTGTATCTATGTGATTGATTCATTGGTTCTTTCAAGAAAAGATTAAATCCTTTTAGTTAATCACAGTAATTAGAGAGAATCATCTGGATTGTTTAAGTAGAGCTTCGTAATCACATTTTTCATGTTTATACAAGTTGTAAACATAATATATGCCAGATAGTTTGAGTTTCTCTAGAGAAGTGTTGCTCATCTTGATCTCATTTTGACTTCGCATACCCAATAAGGTACTGGTCTTTGCACTTCATCATTTGGAACTCATTTAGTTTCTTTATATCTTTTTATTGAGAATTTTAGGATTTAGATTAGAAGATTGCTATTGTGCTTGAGTTCATTTGTTCACTTCCATCTGCCATTGTGGACAAATCACTGCAAGAAGGATAATCACAAGTACATATAGTCTACTTCATTCAATAAGGTACACCCACCTAGGTTTAGCAGCACCTGAAGAGTAGAAGGTTGAATTCTTTCAACCTTGTCTGTTACCCTAAAATGTATCAAGAGATTGGCAGCCTCTTGAGGTATCTTTACCTACATTTTTGAGAGCTAACACAACAAACATGAATGCTAAGAAATCCTTCTCAATGGATGTATAATTCAACTCATGTCCTACCATGATTATAATGATGTGGTAAATAGCTCTCTTTCCCATTTTCATCATGTTGTGCTAAGAGAGCACCAAGGGTTGTTGTTGTTGCCGATATATACAGGATCAAGAGCTTGCTTGGAATTGGTCGCATAAGAACTGGTGGTGTGAGCAAGTACTCCTTGATTTTATTAAATTCCTAATCACATTTCTCATCCCATTTGAATGCTACCCCCTTGTGAGGTAGATGAGAGTATGGGATAGCCTTATTTACTAACTATGCTATAAACTGGCAAATGGATTGGAGTCTTCCCTACAAACCCCTTAACTACTTCAATGTCCTTGGTGCCTCCATCTCGAGAATTTCTTTGACTTTGGCGGGGTCTATCTTGATTCCCCTCATAGATATGATATACCCAAGGATCTTTCTTGACTGTACAGCAAAGACACACTTCTTTGGATTGATTTTTACCTTGCATTCTTCCAACTTGTCAAAGATGGAGCTTAGAGATGGTATGTGATCTCAACGTTTTCTTGATTTAGCTAATATGTCATCCACATAGTCTTCCATAGTTTTGTGAATCATATCATGGAAGATCAATGTCATAGCTCTTTGATAGGTAGCTCCTACATTTTTCAGCCCAAATGGCATCATGTTCTAGCAATAAGTCCCCCATGGACAGGTGAGATTTCTTTTGTGTTTATCATCTTTGGTTAGCATTATCTAATTTTACCCTGAGAACCCATCCATTAATGACAACATTTCATGTCTTTTTGTTTGATCCACAATCATGTCGATATTGGGAAGAGGGAAGTCATCCTTGAGGCATACCTTGTTTAGGTCCCTGAATTCAATGCAAAAGTGGATTCCAAGTGGATTCCCCTAGTGGGTTTAGTGATTGGTACCAGGTTTGAAACCCATTCTAGATAATCAATCAGTCTTATGAAGTTGACGTCAAGGAGCTTTTGTAATTCAAGTTTGACTAGTAATGCTATTTGTGGATGCATCTTTCTCAGTTTTTGTTTTATTGGTTTTGCTTCTAGATAGATGGCTAGATGGTGAACCACAACTTCTAGATCAAGACCAGGCATGTCAGCATAGGTCCATGCAAATTTTACCTCTCTTTCCCTCAGAAATGCAGCTAAAAGCTCTTGTTCTTCTGTCAATAGTGATTTTGCATAGAATGTCATATGTGGTGTTTCCTCAGTCCCTAGATTGACCAAATTGCACTTTTCTACCAAGACTATTGACTTCTCCTAATGAATAGCACTAAGGGGAAGATTGAATCTCTCATCCTCTGACACCTTAGAGAGGTTTTCACCATTGGATACTTCCTTGAGACACACTTTCTTGATCATCATATACCCTAATTGTAATACCTTTAACTTTTTCAATGACATCCTCAGAGAATCCCAGATTCTTTATTAGCTTGAGGGTACAAATATTCAGACTTGCACCCCATCCACCAAGACTCTTTTGACCTTATTCTTATGGACCAAGACTTCGAGATGGAGTGTGTGGTTATGATATGGTTGAGTTGGGAGATCCTATTTAGAGAATGTTAGGAGATGTGGTGTGGTGATCTATCCAACCATAGCTTGGAACTAGTCTGCATCAAGATGTGTGGGGATGGAGGATGTGGCTAATGCTTCTTCTAGGATCTTCCTATGTGCAAGTGAGATTTTCAGCAACTCCATGATGGACCATTGAGAACATATTTTGGGTTAGAGGTTGATGCCTTGGGTGGTTGTGATGGTCCAAGAATGGTAACTTTTCCACTATGTGTGGTGACTCCACAGTCGGCTCTAGCTCCTTTGACGTTGACAACAATGACCTATTCATCTAAGGATGCAACAACATGATCATAAACATGGTTTACATTGTTATACTTTTCCTTTCCATTGTTGTTCCCTTTATTGTGATCTAGCATTGGATTCATGTATATCTTAAGGTCTTGATTTCCTGCAGGTTGTTAAACGTTTACGGTTTTGTCATCGATAAGGTCTTGGATCAAATTTTTTAGTCTCATGCAATTGGTCGTCATGTGGCCCTTGATTATATGAAAATCGCAAAGGTGGTTGTCTTTATACCATGGTGGTTTCACTTGGGGCTCTTGATAATTCTCATAAACGAGGATTTTAATGAGATTCTCTTGTACTAGTTTTTTCATTAAAGATTTGATTGACTCCCCAAGGGGTGTGTATTTTTGTTTGGGGGAATACTTGTTCTGTGGGGGTGGCCCCCCTTGATTATTCAGATTATTGATCGCTTGAATATTGGGTTGTTGCGATACTGCGTTGGATTGTCTATTGTTTTGGTTATTGGCTTGCGGTTGTTGATATGATTGTGTGTTTTTCCTTGGGGCACTGATAATAAATTTAGCATCAATGACACCATTGTTAGTGATATTCTTGTTCTTTTCCCATGCGCGAGGTTTTTCCTTGTAACTGGTTGATGGACAGTTGTCTTGATAAGTAGGTGTCCCCCCTTGTGCGATAAGGGCTCTTTCAGTGTTGAGCGCCTTGGGAATCAATTGGTCATATGTGGTGATGCATTGCAATTTTAGATGGAAGGATGGAAGGACAAGGTTCCTTTTAGATTAGAAATGATAGTAAATATTTTTTGTTCTTTTGGCATAGTCCACTTGCTTTTGTTGGCCTTCGATCGCCATCATTGTAAGAAGGATGTGAATGTTTCCCCATTGGCTTGTTTGAGAGTGGATAGTTCTTCTAGACTTACATCCATGCCTATGTTGAATGAATAGTTTTGTATGAACATGTCCATAATTTCCTCAAACTTTTGATTCTAGGAGGAAGATGAGAGAACCATTCCATTGTTGGTCTAGCCAAACTTCAAGGGAATAGTCACATTATATAAGTGTCATCATATGCAACTTCCATATAGTGAACATGAAATTCTTTGATGTGATCTTTAGAGTTACCAGTCCCATGATATTTGTCAAATTTATGTATCTTGAACCCTTTTGGGAATGGAACCATCACAATGCTTCTATCGAAAGGATAAGGACACAAATTTCCCTTTGGTTTTTGTTGTTTTTTCTGGATTATAGGTCTAGCACTTGTTATAAGAGAAATTTGATTTGTGTAGACACATAATTTTGTGGATTGGGTGGTGGGATGAATGGTTTTTGAGGGGGTTTGATTGTTTGAGTGGTAGGTGGGGTGTTTTTCATGTTTGTGGGAGGTTTTTGCATATATTTTTGTGCCACCAATGCTTGTTGGTATGCCTGCAATTGTTGTTGTGTCAACAACACTTGTTGTTGGTCTTGCTGCTATTGTGCCAACAATTCTTGTTGTTGGGATAGTTGTTGAGCTGCTTCTTGTTGCACTTGGTGTTCTTGCAAAGCTTGTTGATAAGCTTGTTTTTGAACTAGTTATTTTTGTGCTTGGTATTGTTCTTGCGCTTGAGCTTGTTGGGCTTGATACTAAGATTGTGCATGAGCTTCAACCTGCTAGGCAGCTTGGGTGGCCTAGGCAGCTTGTGCAGCTTGTGCGGCTTGTGCAACTTATGTAGCTTGGGCAGCTTGTTGTTGTTGCAATAAAGCTTGAGCATGTGCTTGAGCAGCTTGTTGTGTGGCTTGTTGTGCCTATGCTTGTTGAGCAACTTGGTGCATAGCTTGTGTGGCTTGTTGAGCTTGAAATTGTTGGAATGCTTTCTGATAGGCTTGTTGGGTAGCTTGCAGTGTGATACTATATATATTTTCCATGTTTGGTTTCGGTGGTGGAGGTGGAGGATTTGGAATGGTGTGATGAGGGTTTGTTGAGGTTGTTGTTGGGGTGTCGTTGGATTGATGATAGGGGGTTGGGTGATAGATGGTGCAGTTGTTATGCTAGGTCCTTGGGATACCACATTTATAGATGGTGCAACAATTGATTGTGTGTTTTGGATTGTTACCACCTAGTGTTGCGATATTGGTGGCATGATCAAAGGATTTAGTATGTTGATTTGATTCATGATTGGAGGATTGCTTTGATTTGGTTGATTGAGGATTTGTGTGGATGTTAATGTTAGAGGGGGAAATGGTGGGAAGATGGGTGGTGTGTTTCCTTAAGAAAGTGATGATGAGGGATCAAAGATTCCCCCTTGTCCTTGTGAAGTCATGGGGAGAGAGACTTGTGTGTCAAGAGAATATGCTAATGATGTAGCAAAAGTGGATGGATTGTTGGTTTCATGAAAGACGAGTGGAACGTATGGATTTTTTGGGTTTTAAGGAATGGTATTTTGTTGACCCAAGATGGTGTTTGCATCCAAGTCTTGGTTATTTATAAGGGGATGTGTTTGAAGAGCATGAAGCAATGAACTCCCCTTGGTAACCATGGGTTGACTTGGAACATGAGATGATGTTGGTTGTAGGATGGGTTGAATGATGTTTTGAAAAGGTGGTGTGAATGGTACAAGTGGAATATTCTCGAGAGTTTTTTCGACAATAATTATTACATCATAATCAGAAGGGATTTTAGCCCCTTCCTTTGCTAATTCTAGCATGTATTATGAAGGATTAAGTCTCATCATTATGTTGACAATTTTGTGATTTTTAGGATTTTGGACCATTCTATAATTTCATCTTGAGTCATTCCTAGGACATTGTTGGTAATATCCTCCACTTGGAAATGTCCCTCTTGAAGATCTTGTGGTAGTTGGGGAAGGTTGAGTGAGGGATTGCTAGATCCAATGGGGTTGATTTCAGGTGTAGTTTAACTCAAGTCACTTAAAGTGGATGTTTCTTTGTTTGTTTTCATGTTCTTCTTGTGTTGAGATCTAGTTTGGACCATAAAATAAGGATCAACTTTTAGGAATATGGGAGGTAAACCTCTAACTCCTTAGGTTGGTCTAAACTTTAGGTACAAAAAGGAAAATCTAAGATGTTAAGGATCAAAGGATGGTGATGAGACAATGAAAGATGGGTGATGTGAATGATTGAACTCTTAAGAACCTTGGAGGGATACTAGACTTTAGGACTTTTGGATTTTTTATTTTGGATTTTGATTTGGATTTGATAATGAACTTATAAACTCCAAAAGGTTAGATGTTGTCTTGGAATAAAATTTTCCACAAAATGATAATTTAACTAAGTATATGAAGAAGGATGCATCCACACACTTGGTCAAAAAAGATGATTTTGATTTTGATTTAGAATATTTTCCAAAATTCTAGTATGAAGAATTTTTTCCAAGAATCTAAGAGTTATTTGTGAGATGGGTTTTGATTGATGTTTTGGGATGGAAAAAAGTGTTGATATTGATCCTAAGTGAATCTAGAGAGACTTTTGTTTACAAGACCTAGGTATTGGAAAACATGTTATACTTCCAAGAACTTGTTAACCCTACAAAGTGAGATACTCAAAACGTTGGAAGAGAGTTGGATTTTGACAATAATAAAATGAGTACAAGTTTGGGTTGTCCTTTGATGCACATTTGTAAAAGCTATAGAACAATCTTTCTCTAACTTGATAAAGCATAGATTTATGTTTCTTGAGATTTATTGGACTAAGACGTTTGTGACGATTGATGGAATTTGGTTTTGGAACTTTGATCTTACAGGAAATCATTTGAACAAACACATGTGTGGGGTTCAATTTGTCTTTTATCTTTGCTCAATGAGTTCTTTTTACCACAAACACTTTCTTGCTTAGCTTTTCAACTAAATTTCTATGTCTCAATTTATTTTCATCCCACAAGGTCCATTATGTGGAAATCAAGGAAAGCAAGGCAATAGTTCCCTAATGTTGACTTTAGAGAGAGAAAATTGAGATATAGGCCCAAATACTTAGAAGTATCTAAGGATAGAATCCCTA
This sequence comes from Sequoia sempervirens, assembly GCA_007258455.2. Taxonomy (NCBI): domain Eukaryota; kingdom Viridiplantae; phylum Streptophyta; class Pinopsida; order Cupressales; family Cupressaceae; genus Sequoia; species Sequoia sempervirens. The sequence goes on along the minus strand of VDFB02386181.1, from coordinate 1,995 downwards.
GGGACAAGCAGTAATACTTGGAATTTTCAAAGGTATTTGCTTCTAAATATTTAAAATTTGATGACCTTGTTGAATTTTTTTTTTCAATATTTAGGATTCAAGCAATGTGCTTAACTGACTCAAAAATTCCATAACCCACGGATGGAAGAGAAAATATTTGTTGAATTCCCACTTGGATAAATCTAGTTGCGCCTATTTAAAGCAGATGATTAGAAGCTTGACCACACTGGCTCCCCTCCATGACACTCACTTTTATGGGTCATCCAAGCTTTAGTTCTCACGAATCTCATCTCTACAAAGAATCACAAATATTTGGGACAACTTTGGAGGTCCGACCTCTTGATGCCAACAAATATTGGGATTTTTGGCTACTACACAATGGTTCACAATAAGGGCATCCAGTTCAAAGGACACAATGATAAATTCCCTCAAGAGGTCTCCCAACCCTTAGAACAAGGGCTTTATGCATCATAAAGTTACTAGGGGAGAGCTATCACGCATCACTTAGTTGATTGCAAACTTTCCTTACAACCACAAATTTGTATAGCAGTTCAGAAGAGCCTAGCTTATGCTCGTTACCTCTTAGGTCGTTCCTATGGGGTGAGTACTTTTTTCCACCAAGGCAAGCCCTCTAAAGGTTAAAAAAAGTGAGTAAGTACATCTGTAGTTCGATCAATCCTTGTTTGCATGAACAAGGAGAGAACACACGCGATTCCTTTTCCCACACTAGCAAGCTTTGTTCAATTTTAAAGACCTAATTTTGAAATGTGGAGGCAATCTTTTAGAAAACCTAATATCACTAAAATGCTTTTGATTCTCAAGATCGTCATGAAGTGCGAGAGAAGTTCAGACACATTTGAATGATATTATTTTGTAAAGAAGATTGCAAAACAAGACAAACAAAAATTCATTTTTTAGTCCTCAAAGAAATGATGGATTCTTTTTATAGCACCAAAATCAAGTGTTTGATGTTGTTCGTTCAATTTTTAAAACCCAAAATCAAATCTAGTGAGTTTCTAAGGTTCTTTTTAATCCTTTGTGTGTTCTTTTTAAATCCCAAACAAAATGTAGTTAAGTTCTAAAGCTGAAGATAACAAGATCCTAAAGATTGGGTTATAGGTGTCCCCAAATTGTTTAAAAACACTTGTTACAATCACAAAATAGTTACAAACGCTGGTCATTCAATAGGAAACAAAGCCACAAAATAGGTCAACGGTCAAAGGAGATAAAAAAAGCACATGTTAAAAAAAAATTGAAAATTGACCCTTTACCCCAACCCAACGTCGTAATCCACAAATGTGTCGCTATTTGGAGTCTTCAGTGTCGCTCTATGAAAAAAAAAGAGATCGCATTCGCATCAGTACTTTCTCCAGTGTCGCCCTTTGGAATTTGGTCAGTCAGCGTTAGAATGGTCCACCCAACATCGAGATTTGATCACAGGGTCAGTGTCGCTATATAGCGACTCTAAAATGATTGTGTCGCTATTTGTCTGTCTAGCGTCGATGTGTCTTAGGAAAAAAGAAGAAGAGAAAAACAACATAATTGACCAAAAAAATGTGTTAATTTTGAGATTTTTTCCCTCCTCCCAGTGCCAAATGTAGAATTATTTTCCTTGACCTACTCAAACATGGAAAAACAACATTAGTCCTTAAACAAGTGTAAACAAGCATTCCCCATGAAATTCATTCAAACACAAGAACGTGAAATCAAAGTAAAGTAATCAAATAAACTACTATTAAAATTCTATTCTAAATGGTCAAACCAACATCCCATGGTGGAATTGGTGCTTCTTTGGTGTGGAAAGAAGCCCTTTCCCAATTCCTTGATATGATTGATGATAGATGTGTGCTTCTTGATGCAAAATGCCAATAACCTAGTTATAGATGATAAATTCTATGCTAACTTGGATGAAAATATGAATGATTGTGGATAATGTTAGTGTAATTAATTATTTATTACACTAGCATAAGTTAACTTAGGTCTTTTATTTATTTA
>VDFB02386180.1:0-23825 GCA_007258455.2 Sequoia sempervirens | reverse complement strand
TAGGTTGCCATTGGTTATTGTAATTAGAATAAGGATTGCCAAAAGTCAAAAGGTCTTGAGGCATACCTTGTCTTTGAGCCCATGGTCGCCTTTGTGCAATGAAGAATACTTGGTCATCATCACCCTCTACTATCTTAAAATCAGTAGGTAATTGCTTAGCATCCAGGTTAGCCACCATCTTACATCTGTAGTCATGTTTCTTTTGTCTGCAATGTGGACAGAAATCAGCCAAGATTGCTTGAGCTTCCTCATGTTTCTTCTGAGCTTGTATAGTATCCAACTGTGTAGCCATGTTGTTTATGATATCCTGCTTGAAATCAGACAGCAAAGTTGTGATCTCCATCCGTGAAACTCCATTAGTAGAAGACTTTCCCACTGTGGCTTGATGACCTCTACCCTTCTTAACAATTGCTCGAGAGTAGTTGCGACATATTTTCTTGATATCATCCCAAGGCACTTGGGTTATATCTCCTCCTCCCATCAGATCCAGGGCATCTATATAGGTGTCATTGATTCCCCTTAGAAAAAATAGTTTATGAGATTCTTCATTGAGAGTATGGTCTGAATTGTTTTTTAGGGAAAACAAGAATCTTGAGATATAGTCTTCCAGGCTTTCATCCTCCTTTTTTTGAATTCTGAATATATCATTACCCTTACTACCACTCTTACAATATTCCTGGTATTTCTCAAGAAATTTTGTTTGCATAACTATCCAAATATCAACAACACCCCTTCCCAAACTCATAAACCATCTAAGAGCTCCCTCCTTCAAGTAGCAGGAAACAACTTCAGCCAATGAGCATCTGAAAGTGTAATCATAGTTGCGACAGAGGATGTCAAACTCAAACAAGAAAGTGTCTGGGTCCTCTGTAACTAGTCCATAGAACTTGGGAAGTAATGAAGAAGGAATATTTTTAAGGTTATCATTATCTTGCTGAGCAATGATGGGGAATTCAAAAGCAGGAGGTTGATTAGGTGGATTACGTTCCATATTTACTTGATGGAGTATCAAAGAAAATAGATTTTCTTGAGGTTCTTCATCAACTGGGGCAAATAGCAATTCAGCAAGCAGGTTTTCATCAAATGAATTGATATCTTGGTCTCCTCCTTCCTCAAATAGATTATAAGTTGGTTCAGAATTGCTATCAATGAATGGAAGGTTAGGGAAGAATCTTCCCAGAGTGTCTCTTCTTCTATGCATGCAATAGAATTAACCATAAATTGAAGGAATTTAAAAATGCTTGAATAAACACACTAAACTATTGATAACAATGACTATGCCATATTCTTAGCTTGACACCATCCCCGACAACGGTGCCAAAAATGGTCGATTCCACAAAAGGATATAAAAGTCATGGAAAATCCTAACCTAGGAATTGGATATTCCAGCAGGTGACTAACATCTTCTTATGGTCGTTCATTTACATTGTCAAACTAGGGAACATATACTTGAAATGGAGGGACACTCTATGTGCACTAAGAACCAGTTTCAGTCACAATTTACTAGAAATAAATGCTTGGAAGGAATTCTACTTATGCTGCATGAATGTAGTGTAAAGTCTTCTTAACTTAAGCATAACTTAATCAAAGTAGAAATCATGACAACTATTACTAAGAAACAAACTATGAACTGGCCTTATGCTACAGGAACAAACACATGGATGGATTCCTGATGCTACATGAACAATATAAGGCTGAGTTTGCGTTGAAACCTTCAAAAATGAAATCTAACTTATAATCAATAGAAGATAAATAACTAACTACAGATACTCACTAAGTGGGCCCCCTTAGCAAGCATCAACCAGTTTATGCAAGAATTGAACTCGAAAATTCATTAGCTTTTATTCATAAACTCATAATCATATACATTGATTGTTCTGCTTGTAAGAAAACTAACACAAAACACAGTTTCTCATTATAATACTAAATTTTAACACACTCTGTTCTGGTTCACTCACGCAAGAGGAACACTTATTTATATTAGAAAATAAACTAACTACCTAACTCTAATAGAGAAAAGATGTGGACATAAATTCATCTTGAAACCGAGGAACATACTTCTCATAAATGAAGGCATATCTGTTCAACACGATTCAGAGAGAATTTAGTATTCCACTCTTCCTAGATTAATGATCATTTAGATTTCTTCCCAATGACCCGGTTAGAGAGTCTTTGCTGGAACAACTTCCTCGATGCCATGCTGGAAATGGACTTTACTGCAGGGTCGAGATTTGTTGCGCTTTGACTCGTTCATGCTTCCTTCAACAACCTGCGATGCACATGGCGACATAAACAAAAGAAAGTATGTGTGGAAGATAACACAATGCACATTCATTAATCACATATTAAATCCATTTCATTATCCAAAAACCACATGCATTATATCGGTCATTCGAGAGGTCAAACAGGGTAATTAATACATACACATAGAGATGTTAAGCTGCAGGAATATAGGAATGTGTTACTACAGGATGCTACCCGATTTTAGATAAAAATCCTTTAATCAAAGAGTTAAAACAACCATCAGCAATAAGAGTAAGGGTATTAAAAATACATCATAATATTCAAATTATGAGCATATTTTGAGCTCATCAAGTGCATCAGAAACATAGGCTCCTTCTGCTTGCTTGTCAGAAAATAGACACAAAAATAGCAGAAATAGAATTTAATCTAATGTTCTATCACAAAACAAATATATATATTTTGAACTTTCTATCGGAAGTGGGTCGGAAACATAAGCTCCTTCTGCTTGCTTGTCAGAAAACAAACACAAAAAACAATAGAAAGAGAATTTATTCTAATGTTCTGTCACAAAACAAATAGATATATTTTGAACTTTCTGTCAAAAGTGCATCAAAAACATAAGATCCTTCCACCTACTTGTCAGAAAACAGACACAAAAAAAACAACAAAAAGATAATTTAATCTAATGTTCTGTCACAAAATAGACATATATATTTCAACCTTTTTGTCGCAAGTGCGTTAGAAACATAGGCTCCTTCTGCCTGCTATATATATTTCAAACTTTTGAACTCTCTGTCGCAAGTGCGTCAGATATATTTCAAACTTTATGTCGCAAGTGCATTAGATATATTTAAAAATTTCTGTTGCAAGTGCGTCAGAAACATAGCCCTCCCTCTAGCACCAAATTGTGAACCCCAATCCTAGACCTACACAAACATAGCAAACCAACATAATATTAGATCCCAATGCAAGTTAGAATTAAGATTCCCCATGAAATTCATCTACAATGCTCAAATAGGAAATAAATTGAAGAAATGAACAAAGAGAGCAATGAAATCCTATTTAAAAATGAAAACTCTCAATCCCATGGGGGAATTGGTGCCAATTTGACATGGAAATTGGCCCTTTCCCAACTCCTATGCAAGCTTGATGAAGATTTGTTGATGGTGGAAGCTCCTTGATGAAATTTTGGCATAACCTAGCTATGAAATCATGAAAATGATGAACACTTGCTAGGAAATGGATAAAATTATCTCTCAATGTGAAGAGAGTAACTTTGCTCTAAGTTGTGGATCCAAAATACAAAGGAAATCCTTCTATTTATAGATGAGAATGTTAAAGGATGAGGCAAAATGGATGAATGTGGGATCATTAAACAACCAATGGCCAAATGCCACTTGTCAAGATGTGAGAGGATGAAAGTTGAGCACATTTTTATGAATGTGCACAATAAATGATATTGTGCGAACCCTTTTCCTAGTACCTGCAAAACAACATGAATAAACGAGTTAAACAAGGAATTACAAGCTAAAAGAAGGATTCCCCATGAAATCCATTTTCAAACTCAAAATAGGAAAGAAATTGATGATGAACACAATATAAAAGATAAAACTAGATTTAAATCCTAATTAGAGAAGCAAACACTTGATCCCATGGGGAAATTGGTGCCAATTTGATGTGAAAATTGGCCCTTTCCCAATTCCTAGATGAAATCTTGATGTGTTGAAGATGATATTGATCCACTTTTGATGAAAGATGAGAACTCCAAGCCAAATTTGTAAAAAGCCTAAGTAGAATTCAAATGATGGATGAGAATGGCTAAGTATTTTAGCATGGTAACTTTACTTGGATTGTGGATGATGAAATGAGGAGAGGAGCTCTTCATTTATAGGATTTCAAGATGGATGAATGTCCAAATTTGAGCAATGTGGGACTAACATTCATCCAATGATATGGTGCCACTTTTCAAGCCATGAATGGATGATGGTTGTGCAAGATTTGAGGTTTGTGCCAATAAATGCCAATATTTGAAATTCAAATTTATTGAAATAACATGTAAGAGGGAAGGGAAAATGCAATAAATGCCACTTGGCTCAAGGAAAAGGACATGTAAGAGGTTTTAAATGCCTTGTTGGATGTACATGACTTGGAATTTTTGAATTCAAATTGAGGGAATATTCCAAAAGATGCCTTGTGGGGAAAATAGAGATTTAATAAATGAATTAAATCTATTTTCATGTGCAACTTGCATTATCTAGAGGATGTGACATGAGATGAGGTTAAATTAGTCAAGGGTTAATTAATTTAACAGGAGATTAGATGATGTGACTTATTTTGACTTATTAAATCAAATAAGAGAGGAATATGATAAGAGGCTAATTAAATAAGTATTTTCATTTATTTAATTAAAAGGGATGATGTTAGATTAAATCAAATAAGGTTTTAATTTATTTAATTTAATGGATATACTTTAGAGATTTAATCAAATAAATTGATTAGTTAATTAAATAGGGATAATTAGATCAGATGGATTGATTTAATTAACAGAAGGAATTGACTTAATTAGATAAAATGATTTATTTAATTAAGGGACGAATATTGATGAATTCAATCAGATAGGGGAATTTGATTAAATGGTTAGACCGAGGGATGATTTAGGAAGAAACGATGTTAGTAAGTCAGTATCAGATGCACGATGTCAATCAGTATATTTTTGATGTCTACAGATATTAGGTGGAATTTGAAATTTTGAAAGTTGGCTTGTTGGAGGGAGAAGAAAGAGTCTTAAATACCAAGTGGGAGACATGTAAGAGACAATGTAAGAGGAGTTAATGCCAAGTTGGAGGACAAGTCCTTTTGGAGGGAATTTTTGAATTTGAAGTATATTCCATAAAGATGCTATTTTGAATGAAAATAGAAGAAATAATACATCAAATAAATTGATTTATTGTGCAAGTTGTAAAATCTAGAGAATTTGGGGATTAGATTAGCATTAATCGTGATTTGATTAATTTTAATGGAGGTTAGTTGATTATGACATTCAACTTAAATATTTGGATTTATTTAAATTAAATGAAAAGATAAAGAACATTAGAAATTTAATTAAATATTTGGGTTTATTCAATTAAATGAACTTTAGGAGATTAATAAAATAAAGTTGATTTATTTAATTAAAGAGATAACTTTAGGAGATTAATTAAATAAACTTGATTTATTTAATTAAAGAGACGAATATGATTTAATTAAATAGAATGATATATTTAATTAGATAAAGTTGATTTATCTAATTAAATAAAGATTGATTTAATTAAAAGAGGGAAGCTAATGAATTTTTTTTTTTTTTTGGGCTGCAGAAATCGGGTTTGTATAGCACGGCCCCCTATAAACTATAGCGCACCTGGTAAAATTTTTAACGTGACCGGTGGCGCTGGCGCGATATGCCCTCCGATACCACGGGATGGGGGAGACTAGAACTCGTGACCAGCCTCCTGCAATAGGAAATACTTAGCCAACCGAGCTAGGGCCCTCACCCGGAAGCTGATGAATTTTAATCAGATAAAGAATATTTGATTAAAATGGTTAGGAGAAGGATAATTAAGGACGAAATGAAATTAGTGATTTCAGATTAGGTGCATGTATATTTTACGTGTCTACATTTTTCCCCTCTTTGAAGTAATGTACCTGCTACATTGGTTCAAAGAATAAACTGCCAAGATCAAAATTGAAAAAAATTCTAATTTTTTCAGATGCCCCAACAAAAAGAAGTTACTGGTACATTGACCCCTCAAGAGATCGAGCAAAAATTTTGATTTGAAGGTCGATCTCGTGACAAAGAGGTTCAAGATGGACGTATGGATGGTTATGATGATGATGCAAATGAATGATGCGTATGTGATATAACAGATGCAAAATGATATTATGATGTATATGTGATGATGCAATGGATGCTTTGATGATGCATATGATATGAGTAAATAATGCCTACGTGATGGTTCATTTTATGCTTATGCAATGAATGTATGCTTTGTGAGATGCTTAGAATAACCAATCTATATTATGCAATGATGGAAATGCAATGTATGTGATATGATTAATGCTTTCTATATGATATGCTATGTATTATGTAGTATGATGATGGTTTATGGATGTAGGATGGATGCACTGGCAATAAATGATTTATGATTAACTATCATGGTACCATGTTAGCGTGAAGGGAAGTAAGAAGAAAATAAGATGATGACAAGAGACACCAACAAGCCAACTTTATTAGAGATGATGATAATGATGATGATGATGATGATGATGATGATTTTATTACAACGAACTGGGATTTTAAAAGGGCCATTTACCTTATGTTTGATAACACACATAGGCATGATGCATCAAGGTATAAAGGACTAGGATGGCATTGCACCTAGTGTGATGGAATTTGACTCGACAATCAGATAGGAGTATCCCTGTTCACACCTGGCATACAGACCCTTGTTCAAAATCTAGTTTAGATATTTCAAATATCTCAGACCAAAACATAGAAAGGAAAGCCTTCCTATGTGGTCAACAAGACACCTAAAACATCCTCCCTACACCCAAATAAAGCACGCACGACCAAGGTTATATTATAAGAATATCCAAAAAGTGTAGCAGATAAAAAGATAATGATCGTTGCCCCATTTATTTCTCTCTAAATCCCTTTGTTTGGGACATCATTGAGAGGTCATCGAAATGAGCGCAATAAGATAAGTCAAAAGATAAAGATAAAGTAAACAAACAAGTTAATGTTCTTCAATACCACTAGCCAAGACTAAACTACGGTGATGCCTGATGTTGATGTCCATTGTAGGAAGGATGCATCCTAGGACATGATGATATCAGATGATTGATGTGGGACTGATTGGATGATAAGCTATTGACACAAAGAGTTGACCAACTTGTTTACTTACTGACCTAGACTTGAGACTTTGATGTTTTGAGTTTTCACTTTAACCTGCTAGACTTGTTTCCAACTATTTCACCAAAGGTTGGGGGTGATGATGATTTATTATGAGTGATGTTTATTTCAAGTCAAAACAAGATGAGACAAATGGATTTTTCAAATATTTGGATGTTTTTGATGTTTTTGAAATGTTTTGAGGTTGTTTTTGGTATTTTCAAGTGTTTCGCAAATGTTTTGATTTTCAAATTTTCAAATGTTTTGGGGTTTTTCGAGATTTTGAACAAGAGACTAACCTAAAGACCTATCCTAGGGGTCTCGGGGGTGATCAAATAGATTAGCCTTGCATACGTTATACACATAGAGACCACATAGTTCGACTAACACAGACTTGATTATTGATGAGATATGAACAAATGGATTGCTAGTTTATAATAACGAACTTCTAAAGGACTAACCTAAGTGTCTTGGGGGATGATCAAAGATCAAAATTTCCTACATTCAAGGCTTAGAGATGACGTAGTTTGATAAGACGACTCTATTTTTTATTTTTGACTGACTTTTGATCTATTTTTGGATTTTGAAATGTTTTGAATGTTTTTGGATTTTCTGATTTTCTAATGTTTTGGATTTTCTAATTTTTTTATGTTTTTGATTTTTTTGATGTTGGGAAAACTTCCAGAATATACACGAATCCAATTTGAAGAGAACATGCCCCCAGTGCTAAGCAATAGACTACTCTGATATAGGTAGGAAAAACTAACCTTGAGAATGGGCCGAGTAGTACTAGGAGGGATCATTACATGAACACAAGACCAAGCTATGATGTGGATAGATTATGGATGGAGATATGGAATGTGATAAATGATGGAAGCGTAATGGATGGATGATGCAGAATGAGCCATGAAGATCCTGGTGGATGAAAAGTGCTTATTTACACAAGGCGCCTGTTTGCCAGGTTTTCACCAAGGTACTTGCCCAAAGCGCCACCGAAGTAGTTTTCACTAGAGGATGATTTTTCTCTTTACTATTTTTAATCCTTTTTCTAATTTTTCTAATTTTTTTGTTGTCACCAAGATGCCTATTTTCCAAGTTTTCATGAAGGTAACCATTTTTTCAAGATATTTTCTAATTTTTTTTGTATTTTTGACTTTATACCTTGAAAGATTTAGGCATAAAACCTTTTGACATGGGATTTGTTCATGGGATCTTGTAGTGGCTCGCCTTCTAGTGTTGATAACTGATATGTGTTGGAAAAACAAGGAAAGACAACTGAGAGTGGGGGGGTGAATTAGTTGTCATAAAATATTTAAACTTTTCAACTTAACTTAACTTAATCTCAGATTTGATAAAAGAACAATAAAATGTAAAAAATCAACATAAAAAATACAAAGAACACCAATTATTTTTATGTGGAAACCCACTTTGAATGTTAGTCCACATATTATATCCTGTTAAAAGTATAATGAAAAATAATGGGAATGCACATGCATTTAGGAGCACTGCCTAGAGCTCACTGCTCAAATACAAGAGGGCTCATTGCCCAAAGAATACACAAGAATTCAGACTAGATGCGTAGGGTATGAACTCTACAAAAGCTTGATTACTATTCTAGTTAAGTACATATATACTCCTTCACACTTCGCTCAAACTTCTTCACACTCTACTTTGCAATCAAATGAATAGATCAATTTTCACACACTTTCTCTTCTCTAGCTTTTCTTCACACCACACACACTAACTTTGCACAAACAACCATTCTTATATATCCGCAACCTAGATTTACATTAACAACTTTTTTGGCCAAAATATAAAACATATTTACAATGTCGGCCCAAATTTACAAATAAATTTCTAATGCAAATCAAACACCATTAGATAATATTATGATGTGACCCAAAACAATATCCTCGAGCACGCCAAACATTCAAATTTTAATCTTCAAGGATCCACAACATGTTACAACCATCATGTTAACCAAGAACATGAAAACCTAAACACACACAAGAAAAATATTCAACCATGAGCACACCGATCAACGTGGACGTACGACAAGGAGAAAGAATGATCTAGAAGCATCCATAAAGAACAAGAACTAATAGAGAGGCATCTGCAACAACCAAGATTACTAGAATTACATAAAATTCAATCAGGAGCACTAACAAAAACCACATAAACACTATTAGAATACAACTGATCATAACACGATCAAATCTTTATGCAGACCTCTGAAACTTTCGGTAGGTGAACTAGATACTCTAAAAAATAAACCCTTTAGTCCACAACAACTGATCTTCAACGTACTAAAGAAGACACCTTCATGACCTTCACTATTCCACTGGCAACATGCAACTTTCTCTTAACAATTTTCTCAATATCCTCAACATATACAACCTTCAATACAGCAATGCTAATAGTGTTGACATCAATGACAACCACATATCAACAACACAAACACAACATCCAACAATCTCCCAACAATCTCCAAACAATCTCCCCCTTTGGAATTGATGGAAACACATGATGTGAAAAATACCATCAATACAACTACACTTACTCCCCCTTAAGTTCTGACTCTTCTCCTCAATTGCTCTTCTCTCCAAAAATATTTTTCACATTGCTCTTCTCCCCCTTTGACATCAATGGCAAAGTTAAACATTATCTTCCCACATACAAGCTCTAGACCACATATCTGCACATCTGACTACTCCCCCTAAGTAGCAGCTATGGAAACATCAATCCAGATTGGAAAATAGCTTTGAAGCAATGGATTGATGCAAAAAAATGCATCTTTAGTTTATATCAGGAGGGGTAATCACCCCTAGAATTCCTTTGAGATACTTAAAAGTATCCTTCGACAACGACTTGGTGAAAATGTCTGCAATCTATTCTTTGGTAGGCACATACTCCACTATGATTTCTTTCTCACTCACTTTCTCCCTCAAGAAGTGAAACTTGATTGATATATGCTTGGTCTTAGAGTGTAGCATTAGATTCTATGATATGTTAATTGTACTTGAGTTGTCACAGTATATGGAAATAGGCTTATCATATACTATTATGATATCTTTTAGCATTTGTTTCATCCACATCATTTGAGTACAGTTATTTGCAGCAACAATATACTCTGCCTCAGTAGTAGGTAGAGAAATGGAGTTTTGCTTTTTACTTAACCAAGATACTAGATTCTTCCCTAAGAAGAAGGAACCACCACTAGTACTCTTCCTATCATCTACATCTCCTTCCTAGTCTGCATTAGTGTATGCATTCAAAGTAAGATCATCATCCTTAGGATACCAAAGCCCAAAATCAACTATTTCTTTCAGATATCTGAAGACTCTCTTTACAACACTCACATGGGACTCTTTTGGATCAGCCTAAAATCTAGCAACCATACATACAACATTCATGATGTTTGGTATGGTCTGAGTTAAATAGAGCAATCCACCAATCATTGACCTGTATCTTGTTTGATTTTTCTTAGGAGAATCATCATTCTGTGTTAACTTGTATCTAGTTACCATGGGAGTACCAACATGCTTTGAGTCTTCCATGCCAAGATTTTTCAGTAGCTCTTTCACATATTTGGACTGAGATATGAAAATCCCATTGTTTAATTGAGTAACTTGCAATCCCATAAAGAACTTCATCTCTTCAATCATACTCATCTCAAATTCACTCTTTATTTCATCGGCAAACTTCATACATAGATTATCATCTCCTCCAAAAATAATGTCATCAACAAAGACTTCAATAATCAATTCTTTGTCATGATCTAACTTGAAATACAAGTTGTTGTCAGCAGTACCTTTATTCAATCCAAGATTTAATAAATATTTATCTAGTATAGCATACCAGGCTCTGGGGGCTTGCTTGAGTCCATATAGAGCTTTCTTCAATCAGAAAACCATGTCTTCCTTATTAGTTAGTTGAAATCCATATGGTTGTTCAATATATACTTCTTCTAATTCACCATTCAGAAAAGCTGACTTCACATCCATTTGATAGACTTTATGGTTCTTAGATGTAGCATAAGCAAGAAATAATCTTACCGCTTCAATTTTGGCAACAAGGGCAAAGGTTTCTTCAAAATCAATACCTTCCATTTGTGAATACCCTTTACATACTAGTCTTGCTTTATTCCAGACTACTTCACCTTGTTCATTCAGCTTATTTTGAAAGACCCATTTAGTACCAATCACATTTTTGTATTTAGGTCTGGGAACAAGTATCCATGTATCATTCTTTTTGATCTGCATCATTTCTTCCTTCATAGCTTCCATCTAGTGTTCATCATTACAAGCTTCATTGAGATCTTTAGACTCAAATTTTGAAATCAGGCAAAACTCTTCCTCAATCTTTCTTCTAGTTCACACACTTTTATTCTTGTCTCCTATAATTTGATTTTCAAAACAATTTAGCTTTACATACTTCAGAACCTTAGGATTCCCTCAAAATTTTGGTTCTTCTATTATTTCTTCTACACTTTCATCCTTCCTAACTTTCTTGATTTATCGAAATAATTTGAAGTTGATTCTGTGTCTGAGCATTCTTCCCTTTGTCTGTACTATCTTCCTGGTCATCTAAATCACATCCACAGTATTTGGATGATCTAGCAGAGTCCTCATCAACTCTGACATTTGTACTTTCAACCATTTTTCTCAATCATCTATTATAGCATTGGTAGGCCTTGCTTTTAGTAGAGTAACCTAGAAATATTCCTTCATCGCTTCTTGCATCAAACTTGCCTATATCCTCATCTCTCTTAATATAACACTTACTTCCAAAGATCTTGAAATATTTAATAGTAGGCTTATAACCAAACCATAGTTCAAAATGAGTCTTATTAGAATTACCATTGACATTTACCCGGTTTAAAGTGTACACAACAGTGCTTATAGCTTCACTCCAATAGATGTGAGGCACATTTCCTTCAATCATCATTGTTCTAGCAGCATCCAAATTTTTTTTGTTCTTTCTTTCTGCAACTCCATTCTGTTGAGTGGTTCGGGGATCAGATAACTATCTTCTGATTCCATGCTCTTCACAAAAAGAATTGAACTCCTTGGAGGTGAACTCATCACCTCTGTCTAACCTTAAGCATTTTATTTTCAAACCTTTTGCATTCTCTGCCATAGCTTTGAAACTTTTGAACTTCTCTAATGCTTCACATTTTTCTCTTAATAAAGAAACCCATATCATCCTAGAGTAATCATCAATAAGCAACATAAAGTACCTTTCTCCATGAAGACTTCTAGCTTTGGAGGGACTGCATAGATCAATATGCACCAGCTCTAGTATTCCATTAGAATGATGTTGTTTGCTTCAAAAAGAAACTCTAGTCTATTTTCCCATTTGGCATTCCTTGCAAATTGAGTTGGTAGGCTTTACTAGCCTAGGTAGATCTCTTACTGCTTGAGTGGATCTTACCTTGACAATGTTATCAAAATTCACATGACACAACCTCCTATGCCATAACTAGGTTTCATCTACTTGAGCAATTAAACAACTTTCACTAGCAGCATTCAGGTGAAAAATATTACCTCTTGTCTTTTTACCCGAAGCAATTACATTTCCTGAACTTCCAAGTATCCTACATCTTCCACCTTTGAACTGAAGATCATAACCCTTTTCCACCATTTTTCCAACACTCAACAGGTTGTGCTTCAAGCCTTCAACATAAATTACATCATCAGTGTTATGCTTACCACCAAGACAAATAGATCCTCTTCCACAAATCACACCAACATTGTTATCTTTGAATCTTAAAACCCCACCATCATATTTCTCTAGACTTACAAATTTTCTTTTGTCACTAGTCATATGATGTGAGCATCCACTGTCAATAACCCACTCCTTTTCTTCAATTCGGGTTGCAAGAGATTTCTCAACTTTAGCAAATTCAGTAGCCACTAGACCATTTTCCTTGATAGCAAGGAACACCCATTCATCTTCATTTCCATTTTATTTATCAGACTCTTCATCAGTTACTCCTTCTTCAACTTAGTAACATTTCTTTTGGAATCTAGCACTACTAAATTTGACTCCATTTTCTGACAAATATTCATTGGTCGTTTGACAAACATTTGTCAGAAAATCGACGAATTGATGAAAGAATTTTTGTCTCCATTTTTTCGTCAAAATTCTGATGATGAATTAAATGTCAAAATAACAGCGCAGATTCGTCAATTGTCAGCATCATAAAATGACTCAGATGTTCATCAGAATATCGACGACAACTTCATGTATCCACCAACGAATTATAACCAAAATGCAATTGCAATGGCTCTTCTGAAGCGTCGAAACAACACTAGAATTTTTCCTCCATTTCGATGAAATGGGAAAGGAGTTACAACGAAGCCTTCATCGTAGCTATAGCAACTTTGTCAGACCTTTTTGGTGATTCGTTGGTGGACTTCGTCGAAATTGCAACGAAACAATGCAATTTTTTTTTAAAAAATTCGTTGAAATGTACCATCGTAGAGACTCTTGGTGATGACCACCGAAGCCAACCCACAGTGAGAGATCAATCATCAGTACAAGATAGAAAACTCACTTCGATAGTCCATGTCTTGTTGATGACTTCCATCAGCAAGATAGATCCAATGTCACACCGATCTGACCTCTTCAAGAGTTTTAAATAGACCTACACCATGTCATCGCGGAGACTCTTGGCGATGACCACTAAAGCCAACTCTTCGGTGAGAGATCAATCATCGGAATAGGATAGAAAAATCACTTTGATAGTCCATGCATTTCCGATGACTTCCATCGGCAAGACATATCCAATGTCACATCGATCTGACCTCTTCAGGAGTTTTGAACACTGCTGGTTATCAGCAAGACATTCTGAGGGTCTCGCCAATTAAACAAGTGTCTAAGAGCAAGTAAACAGATGGAACCTATTAATTTTCTTATTTTGGGGTTCTTTAAATCATAGAATAGATACCATCTTCTTGTGTATAATGTACTTATATTCAGATTTGAATTTGAGACCAATTGTCATTGCACATTCCATTTTATTGATAATGCCAAATGATTTATGGTGTTGTACATCTCTACCTATCATCATAGTTTTGTTGTTCCCCCTAGAGAATCCTGCAAAGACAAGTTTGCAATACCAAGTCAAATAATATGAAAAAGACTTACTTCCATACAAATTAAATGATTATTCTCATAATGGCAATTGTCTAATCACAACAACAATTCCATGAAAGGTTATCCATGCTTCATAAGAGATGACTGATCATACATACAGATTGCAAGATGCATAGAAAAAGCATTACACTTGAGAACAACAAAGAACTAACAAGGGAAGGAGTTAAGAAACATCTGGATTGAAGAGAAAATGTGTTGGGAAAATGTTGAGCAGTGTTAAGAGAACAAAGCTTGTAGAACATATTCTTGACCTAATCAAGCTCTTGAACAACTTAAACAAAATTAAAATACTAACACATACTGAGACATGTAATGAACTTCCAATATCTGCTATCTTTTTCATTAATGCAGAGGTAGGTAAAGGAGAAATAATTACAATTGTAACACTATTCATAGTCCAGTAAATTATGTTCATAATTTGTGTTCAATGGACCTTAGTTTTATCATTATACTGCCCATCTAATACCATATTTTAATCCAGGGGTCAACTATCTCAAATCTAAAGAAGCACCTTCAATTAACCATTTAAAGTACTATAAAATAAGGTAAGACTTTTACTTGAGAAAGATTGGGTACACTTGTAGGATTAAAGTTCTTGCAATCATCAGGATTTATTGGCACATAGACACAACCTGCAACATATGAAGTAATGGATGACTACAAATTAGTGAAATGGTCCTTAATATGTGGCTGGTTTGCAAATTGATTGGTAGAAAATAAGGTTACAAATAGATCTACATAAAAAATTATGAGGACAATCTACTATAATAAACAAAATAGATAAAAAAGTGCAAAGGAAAGAGTCAAGCTACATCTCTAGAGCCTAAAAAAAACACATGCAAGAAACATAAAAAAAAGAACAAACCAGTTTTTGGATGAATACAAAATGGTGCCTTCAGCAAGTGATTCATATGCTTTCACACCTGACAAGACATTAAGAAGATTTTAGTCTTCCTCTGTGAAATTAACTACTTACAGAATAAACCTAGAAACCAATATTATATACCTCCATGTCTAGCCAAGGGTAGGTATAAGAGAAAAAAATTTCCTCAATGCAATGCCGAAAAATATCAATGTGTGTGTAGGTTTGTATTACTCAAAATATCATTTCACTGCGTAAGGAAAAATACCAAAGTGATGTTTTAAATTTCAATCTTCACATAGGCTCCCTTATTGCTACACATGCATATACAAGCATTATTCGAGCTCTAAACTATTCAAATATTAAGGATTTAATTAGCTATAAGATGGAAAGTTGTTGTTTAAACATAATCCATCATCTTTTACATATCTTTATTCACTCCTAGTGCTTAGATAAATTTGTGTAAATGAGACAGAAATGTGAATCTTTTATGACAGAAAATTCTTAAAAGGAGGGGGGAGAGAGAAAAGGGTAGGGGGCAAGAGAATGCTTGAATGTATAGCAAAGTATAACATTTTGATCATTATAACAATGAAACGAATCTTAAGTTTGAAGCATTAATATAATTTAGAACATTTATGATCAAGAATGAATGTAAATAGAGAATTTTTTGCATACCTGCAGATGGTACAAAATTTCATGGTTAAGTGGAAGCCTCCCATCAACAACAAGATCCAAATATCTGTGTATCTATCTCAATTGAGCCTCTAAACCCTTCAGAGCTGTCAATTTTTCCACTAACCTGTTATGCACAAAAGTCAAATTTTAGAGTTATGTCACCACTAAAAACAAAAGAAACAAAGCTTTGAAACCAAATCAACACACAAAACAATGTGGTATTCATACAAAGCCATACAAAAAAGCTAAACTCAAAACATTGGAATGGAAACAACTTCAAATTATGATGCAAAGCATGGATTCAGGGTATAAAGAATCATTTTTTTCCACCATAGTGAAAAGTTAGCACTTTCTTTCATCTTTGCATATTGGTTTGATGCTTCAAACGATGCATTTCTTATATTGAAAAGTGCATTACCTTATTGAGCTTCTCTTTTTTTTGAGAATAGTTTAATATTCTCTACTTAACAGGGCCAACCACATGATGGAGGAAGCTCATTTGGCCCCTCCCCCCCCCCCTCACATCACTCTCAATTCCCATACCCAATCATATAACATTAATCATTCATTCATCCATTAATAACATATAACATTCATTTCATTAACATATAACATTCATTAATTAACATATTCTTCATTCATTAACATATAATATTCATTCTTTTCAGTTTTACATATTATCAAAATATGGTTGCATGATATGATTACAATCACTTTTTTTGTTTCTTTTAAAGCTAAAAAATCTGAAGTGGAGTATCATTTTCTAAACCATCTGTCCCTCCTTTAGTTGTTCTACCCTCTACTCGTGATCTTAATGTACGCCTAGTCATCTACTCACGACGTGGATGCCGCTGCAAGGGGGGGTCTACTGCAATAACAAAGAAATGTTAAATTGATATGTTTTATTATTATTGTTACAAGTATTTCATTAATTAAAAGAACATTAGAGTGGTTCTCTTTATCTGATGGGTCCACATCATGTTCCTGAACTTCTATTATAAACTCATGCTCAACATGTTGAACACCCTCTAAATCTTGATCTGTAGTTGAAACACGAAAGGTTACATTAATTAATACACCAATTGAAATTAAATATGTTTAAAAAGAACATTAGAGTGGTCCTCTTTACCTGATGGGGCCACATCATGTTCTTGATCTGATCTCTAGCCTAATCATGCTCAACACGTTGATAATGCTCTACATGCTCTAAATTTGAAACATGAATGGTTACATTAATTAATCACACCAATTGCAATTAAATATGTTTAAAAAAACTTAGAGTGTTCCTCTTTACCTGATGGGGCCACATCATGTTCCCCGATCTTCTCTAGCTTGATCATGCTCAACATGTTGATCACACTCTACATGCTCTAAAGTACCGGGATGCACACCATGACCTTCATCTGCAGGTTGTGCTCCACCCTCACCAGGCTGCATTCCAATGTCATGTGTAGTATTATCATTGCTTGAATGTTTAAAACAAATAGGCATGTACCTACTTTATGGTGGAAATTAATATTGAATAGATTGCACAAATATTCAATTTTAAATAAAATTTATTGAGTTTATTTACATGTGTGTCGAATGTAGTGGAAGATTGTGTTTTCCCAGTCAAGACTCTTAGGCATTCAACCATGGCTCCATAGCCTTGTTGGAAGGCAATCTTCAGGTCCTCTTCTAGGGGAACTTTGTTGAATTTAGAGCCCTACTTTTTTGTATAAGATCATGAATTTTGCTTCTATGGTGTGATAAAACTAAAATTGTTTTCAATTTATTATTTGGATACAATATTTCATTTATTGATACTTACAATTCGTGTGGATAATTTCATATAACCACTAGAGCCAAGTTTGTGTTGCTCGTATTTTTCTAGTCTTGCCTTTGCTTTCTTCGATGTGTCGGGCATACTATGAAAATTTTGAAATACATTAGATTATGTAAAAAGAAAAAATAATCAGTATATAATTACATTATTGATAGTATCACATTCCTTTGTTGGCCTGGTGGTGTCTTTCCTTTTTTCTTTTCAGTCTTCTCCTTTCTATCCGACACCAGGTCCTTCCACTCCCTCTCCAGAATCATGGGGGGATGCACATACTTTTTTTTCTTCTCTAAATGTGACCTATATATATTGGTACCTCACATACTTTAGATAGGTACCAACTTTCTTAAGGACCTTGGTTCAGTTGAATTTTTTATCACCAAACAACACAACTAAATGGTTAATGAGCTCATCCTTTAAATCTTGATTTTGGGCATTCCACCGTGTAAATTTGGTGGGTCCGAAGAGCTCCAATGTAATATCACTTAGATGTTTATAAAAAACATCATTTTCTGCAAAATGATCATGGGATCAATAGTCAAAAAAGAGTGATCAATAAGTAAATTTTAATTGGATTATATATAATAATAATTAAAACATTTTAAAGTACCTGGGACCTTCTCTATCTTTATGGGAACGAAATCCTCGGTCACCACAAATGTGACCAGAAATGTTCTCGTACTAGTAATACGGGAAGATCCAGGAAATGCTGCTAAAATATCACCAAAACTAGTGGCCTCTGCATCCTTAGGTACATGTCCTGACGTATGTTCTGGCATGTGTTCACTGCTAGAGGGTGCACTAACAGATGCCTGCATGGTATGTGTTGCTGACATTTCAAACGACAATATAAGCACAGATGATGGGGTTAGATGATGTGATGTATGCACAGGAAGATCAGGATGGACACTTGTACCAACCCCTACTCCTCGGGCAACACTTGTAGTACCCTGATCATGGCCAAGAGCATCATGAGGATGCAAAAAATCTTGTAAAAACAACAAATATTTTAGTTCATGACATAAAAGAGTACAAAAAATAAAATCATGAATGAACTTATGTTATAATTAAAGACCTCATGACAACTTGCAATTTTTGTGATCTCTCAGTCAATATTTTAACCCTCTCTCTTATCTCATCTGTTTGAGGCACTATGAATAACAACTTAAGGATTTCTTCATTACATTTTTTTTGGGTCTTCCTTATCATATCGAGAGGGTTTGTTGAATAAGCGATGTCATCATCACATAATATTGACTGCACCTCCCTATGGATGCTCTTGTCTACTGCTGGTGCCTTTCCCTGATCAATTGACTGCAACAAGAATATTAAAAACATTATCAAAATTAACCCAATAAACTTATGAAAAAATAATAATAATAAAACAGTTTGCTCATATCTAATTTGTACAATTACAATGACATAAACTTGTTAGGTAGAAGCACCTGAAGATACATCGTGATCTGTGCTCTAGGCCAGAGCCTTCTTCATACGATCAATGTCCCGCTATGACAAAAATTAAATATAAAAAAACATTATTGAAATGAAACCAATAGACTTAAGAAAAAAAACATAAGAATAAAATAGTATATTGGAGCCATTAATTGGAGGTTGGGTAAAATGGTACATAGTACGTACCACCCCCATAGTAACTGTGTTTGTAACTAAGCAATTCAAATTGTAATCGATTAGCAACTCTTCCCCTACAATTATTGATTTTATCGCACATACGAATACACAGTTTCCCTTGCACACCTCAAATATGCAATTGGGTTGCTTATTTGTTGACCCAGGTCTTGTACTATTTATAAACCCTGCAATATTCCCTGATGCTTTTTTCCTTCCATCAATGTACATAGCCACTCCTTTATTTTGATCCTTGTCTTTTAGCTATATATAATTTGCTGATAGTGCATACCTACACATACTTCATGTATATCGAGCCAGTTGCATCCAATCTTTGTAACTGTAACAGGGTCTGACATACTCCATCAATTTAGTAACTTTTTCATAATAGACCTTTATGTCGTCCATGCAAAATAGGCCCAAACCATGTAATTACGATGGTGCTATGCGATATATCCTCTTGTTGACACAAAAATCATTGTTTATTAGAGGAAGTTCCTTGGGTACCCATTGTTTTCATAGATGTTTGTACCTCAAGGGCACCTCCATGTTGCCTATGCTCTCATCATCATAAGAACATGACCCCCCTTCAACAAGAAAAAATTCCATGCATTTATAGAATTTTCTTCTAATCTTTTGACCTCTAGTTGATCTCCCTCCTTTAGACATACTACATGTCTCACTTTCCTCTTCTCTTCCTAAATTTACCTCGCTCGAGGAAGACAGATTTGACAAATACCTATTTGGTGGTACCTACACTCATAAGGATGTTGGATGAAGTTTTTTCATGGTGATGTTATCCCAAGGTGACATTATGATTAATCTACTGATGTGACCAGGAGAATGATGATGAAGTGAGAGCTAAATTAATGGAAGAATTCAAGAGCATCACTCTTGAGGAGGGGAGAAAATTGGTAAATCAAGCTGGTGTCTTGATTTTTCCTAAGTGAGACATTGCAGATGCTATAGCTTTTAATGCTATTCTAAATTCCAAATATCCCTTACAAGATTCTAAAGAAGAGGTCAAGGCAACATTGTAAGATTCTTCCTTTAGTGAAGAATATGAGACCTTGGAAATTTTGGCTTTTGGCCCCTCAAGGGAGAAAGCCAAATGTTACTGATATTAACCCAAATTTAAGAGGATGGTTGATAATAAAGAGAGCTTCAGAGACCTCAACCACAAAGGCCACTAATTTGACTATAAATGTGGCCAAATTAGCCCAAAAGATTGCTGAAAGAGAGGAGGCTGAAAAGAAAAGCCTAATGGAGAAGTACAATTTCATAATTGGGGAATATAGCGAGATGCAACAAAGGAATGTTGAGCTGCGGACTGAAGTGGACAAATTAAAGTACAAGAAAATCGGGGAGACATCAAGTGCTCCAGGGATCAAAAAATCTCCTTCCACATCAGGGTCAGTACCTCCTGCATCTCCCATTGTTTCTACACTGGGGTCCCTCAACCAAAATCCTTCCCTCAGCCCTACTTTGGAGCTAATTGATGAAGAAATAGAATGCTTTGTTGATCCAAGAAGAAACTTATGCACAAAATTGCAGAGTTACAGGCATCCTTGAAGGTAAGTGAGGAGGGAGTAGTTTTAAAGCAAAGGGAGGTTGTTAATATTGTATTGAGGCATTTTAATGAGAAATTTGATGACAGATTGTCATCTATGTATTCTTTATATTCTTTATTATTAGATACTATAAAGAATATTGATAGGGATCATGAGGTAGTAGTACCATTAATTGAAAATTGGATCCCTAGGGCCAATGATTTAGACATAATGTATAAAGCCTCAAGGTTTGATATAAATAATAGGCCCAAGTCATTAAAGCCTACTCAGGTGTTAGTTAAGTCATTGCAAGTTTTCAGACCTTACCAGATGACTTGAGTAGGAAGATCAGAGAGTTAGTGAAGAACTTTGATGATTGGAGCAGCGCATTGTTCCCTGACATAATTGATGAGCAGGGAAATATCAGGTCACTCCAATAGTGGCAGGATTAGACAAATGATGTCATCAATGATCAAATTAGATTAATTTGTGATGACTTAGATTATGATTTGTTGGTGAGGTGTATGGACAAAATCATTAGCACCAGCTCATTCTTGGAGTCTTTTGAAGAGAAGCGAATTAGGTGGTAGTTAAGTACAAACCTTATAGTGTCAAGGTGAATGAGGTGATCAATTTTGATTGGACAACTGATGAAGAGTACTAGAAATGGGTAAATGTATATTTAACTGAGGAAGAGTGAAAAGGAGTAGGCTGCTAACGGTTGACAAATCAGCTATTGTAGTTACAACAGATTCCAGTTTTGTTTTTTGGTGACAGTCTAGGCGCATAATTCTTAAAGTTTTTTGTTGTTGCATCAACCATTCTCAACGGGCATGATGAATAAGAAGATTCTTCGGGGAGATTATTGTTGTAACAATTTTTTGGAATATCACAAGGTGGTCCAATTGGCTGGTGACACGTGTGCTTTCTGGCCCGATGCTTGTTTGCTCCTTTTTCTATAAGAAGGATTTCAAGGCCAGAAGTACAGGTTAGCAAGTTATATATTTTTGGTCGAGTCTAGATGAAGTTGTAGAGAAAATTGTAAAGTCCGATGGTTTTAGGGAAAATGCAATTTAGGTTTTGAGTCATTCTGTAGTAGGTTTTGAATTCATGGGATTTGATGTTTTATAACAGTATTGGCATTTGAATTGATATGATTAATTTGAACTCATGTCTCTCCATTGTACAAGCATATCTGAATTTTGAATAAAATGATCAAGGGTTGTTTCGTTCATCTCACTGTTGTGGTGTGTATGATTCTTGTTTTAACTTTAATTCAAGGAATTAATTAAAATGCTTGAATGGGATTGTAGGTGGATATGTTCTATATAAATATTTGATAAGTAGTATTGGGTTAGAATACATATTGATGATATTTTAAAGCAATGTTATCAAGGATCTTATATGTTATGTGTTAAATCAGTCATAAACCATTAGATGCTTATAAATTTGACTCTCCAATGGATATATGGCACTGATCTAAGTTGTACTTATTTGTATGGTTCAATATTTGTTTTCCTTTACCTAGAGCTTGCTACAAATTGCAAATCAATGACTATCTTATACTGTGAAATGTTGTCGTAGTTATCTCATGCTCCAAATAGTTGATATTATTGATAAACAAACAATTCTATTTGGTATTATCCTATTATGTTGAGCTATTAAATGAGATTATCTGTTGTTGTTAATGTTGTTTATGATGGTGTAAAGGTTGTAAATGCATTAAGGGATCACCCTCCCAGGTCTTGCAGAGCCCAAAGTGTAGGAGGTCATTAAAATCCTCGTTATTTGGTCCAAGTCCTTCAAGCTTCCCTTTATTGGAATTGGCAATTCCATAGGTAGATTAGAAGATCAACCTGCTTACCATAAAAACAACCAACACCTTGCATATGTTTGTGGTGGAGGTATTAAAGAAGAATTGTATGCCTCTATTTGCATTCATTAGATCTACTTTAGCCTAGAATATACTTGGGCTAAGTCTACAATTGCTTCAGACTCATGCGATGAAGGCTATGTGTGATGAAATCCTAGACCTCAACCAAGATGTGGGTAGATTATGGGATTTTTTCCAAGACCTGAGGCTAGTCGATAAAAATGTGAAAGACTAAGCTATTTTATTTTTTTTGTCTTATCTTATACCATTTTTCGAGAATGGGGGTGCCAATGTACGAGAAGATCTTTGGAAACTAGGCATGAAAATTGCAGGTTAAAGAAAATGGGGGTGCCAAACTTATAGTACTCATTGCCCCTTGGTCGTCGATTTTCCTTGAGTGCCCTCAACCTCGTCCTCGGCGCTGGTATTGACCTTTTTTTCACTCCTCCAAACTCTTCCTCGGCGCTGATATTGACCTTGTTTTCACTCCTCCAAACTCTTTGTCGGTGTTGTTATTGACCTTGTTTTAACTCCAAACTCTTCCTCGGTGCTAGCATTGGCCTTGTTTTCACTACTCCAAACTCTTCTTCAGTGCTGGTATTGACCTTTCACTTCTCCAATTTGATGAGCTACAACCTGGTTTCGTTAGGTTTTACAGTATGTTAATTAAATTGAAAATTTTGGCACCATTTAGCTAGGTTTTAATATTCTACAATATAGTTAAGCATATATTAGCTATATTTTACATAATAAATAATATAATTATTCAACTTATTATAATTATATATTATATTCTTTAACAAAATTATTAAATACATATAAAATTGTTATAATTAATAATTAATAATAAGTATATTTTTATATAATACAAAATATAATTAATATAATATATATTTAATATAATAGTAATATTTATTAATATGAGAGAGAGAAACTAAATTTTGATTGGTTGTTTCATGTCAACAATCCAAGGATGGCATGTGTCCTTGGGGAGTTATGCTCAAGGTAGCATGCCATTTGATTAAAGATATGATAATTCTCCTTAAGACCTCTTCAATGTACCCATTGCACGCTTAAGGAGA
>VDFB02386179.1:0-11838 GCA_007258455.2 Sequoia sempervirens | reverse complement strand
TGACACTGCTCTGACTGATATTTCAAGTTTTTCTGACGTTTTAGGGTTTTTGAGATTTTTTTGTGTTTTTGATGCAATAATGAGAAGGTACGATTTTGACAATAAATGCTAATAAATTCACTAAAAATCAAATAGCTCTGGAAATGCAACAATATCGATGCCAGTATCCTTTATTCAACTTTTCTATGGATTACAATGATACCCAGATGCATACAACAAATTAAATGAAGAATTTTCAATGTTTTAAAAACCTGGAAATTGCTGCAGCAGAGGTACGGCTGAAGGTACAAAAAGGTACGGCAGAAATAAATAGACCTCTTCTCCTTATGTCTGATGGTTGCAATAGACTCCAGCAGGGTAGGCGCCAATTCTGATGCAAACTGGAACCCTCAGATCAAGGCGTCTCTTCCAAGATGATAAGTACGGCTCTTCAAGAGGTACGGCCTGCTGGTAAAGTACGGCCTGTCAGGGCTGCAATTAATACTTGTACGGCTTCAACCAAATCAATGTGTAATCTTCTGGAAATGGTGCGCCAAGGTAAGGAAACACTGTCTGGACACAAACACTGAAGAATCTCTGACCAATAACAATCTCTGAAAGCTCTGTAGTTTTCTCTGAATAAGAAAACCTCTGTAGGCAATAAATCAAGTGATATTGCACACTCTCTGAATTGCTTTCCGCTGGAGATGGCTCGTTCTCCAAGGAATCGAACGTGAAACCCTAAGTCTCAAAAAAAAAAAAAAAATTGATCAATATCAAACTCAATAATCTCATAATGCACAAATCCCAATGCAAAATCCTCAAATACACTGAAAAGTGCGATTCCCTTGAAAATAGGGTTTTAATGAAATATTCATATTTTAATATTTTCAATTCTCCATAGTTCACCACTGAATATTTAAATATTAATAAAATATCAAACTGGCCCCTTTTTCATGATGGCGCACCCCTCAAGGAATTCACTTAAGTTATAATATTAAATTATAACTTTATATTATAAACGTTAATTAATTAATATTTAATCAATACGATCAAATATTAATATCTCCCTTGTTTCTAACCCGATTACTGATCCGTCTGATGCCGACAGACTCTGAAGTGATTCCTGATGCCGCCACAGCCAACTGCTAAAAATAGCAGTGGTCCCACACTGCCTGCCAAGAACTGCTAAAAATAGCAATTCTGCAAATATCCTCCCATCGGTCGTAACGAAGACAACCGGAGCAATCCTCGCCGACCGGGTTGAGCCATTCGGCACCCCTATCCACCATCGGCTCACGTAGGGTCGTGGTGATAGGCCAACTCGCCCTTCCTGGTGATGTCAATGCAGAAGGGGACACAGAACATTCACTGCAGCCCACAAGCCTCTTAACATTTCAAGAAAGGTAACAGACCTCCCTTCTTACTAGTCCAACGGCTTTTACTCCAAACTAGCTCGAATACCACTTGTTGGGAAATTTCCAATCTCTATCCAATGAATAAAAAATAAAACTTTGTGCTTAAGTTATAACATCAATTGGTGAGATACTAAGCTTGGACTACTACAATATGAAAATTTAAAATTTGTATGCAAATCTAAAATTAAGTAACCTTCATGTGGAATTATCATGATTAGATCTATCTTCTTTATGATGCTAAAAATTAGCCAACATAACATTCTTAACAACACCTTATAAGAACTTATAACAACAATAAATAAAAGATAATATCACCATAACATAACAGTAAAGAGGCACAAATCAATAACATAAAAGCATCACATGACATAGGATTTACATGGAGAAGCCCTTGTGGGAAAAAACTCCACCAAGAAGAGAGGCTTGTCAACTCTATTGGAATGATTATAACAAGGATTTATACAGAGTAAGCAATAAAGTATAAATAAGATAATTCATATCAGCAATTAGAGAGTATTTCTATTCATTCATGTGCAATTACAATATGCTCAGGATATTAATGCTTGCGGTCCTTGATCATGTGTACAAACATAATACTTAAAGGACCCAACAGTTGCCAAGAAGAACACGATCGTCAACCAATCGATGCTTATAACTACCCGAAGCTGACAACCAATTAATACATGGTCAAATAACCAATTTTATCAAAACATAATAATAGACATTGTACACCGACTACATCATCCCCCCCAAAAGAAAAAGTCGTCTTCTAAAAGACAAGTAAAAATCAAGTAACATTAGGGAAGACTTGCCAAAATGATGACAGTATTGTAGACAAACTTGGAAGTGTACTTTGCAAACTTGGACTTGGAGTGTACTTGGCATTTCAATTGAGTGTAATGGGGCTTTGGGGGCAACGCCCCTTGTGGGGGTCTAGGGGCAGCATCGAGGGGCGGAGCGCCCACAACCAAGCCTAATTTAAGACTTTCAAAACCATATAGAACTTTATGGCGTACATTTTTTGTGATTTTTTAAGAGGAAAAAAACAATGCTGACGGAGACAAATTAGAGATTTTGGAGTGTTTAACTGACATATGATGTCAACCAGGGAAGGAAGTTGTATGATGGTTGATTGTTGTGCGATGGGGAATTGTGTTTTCTTGACAATGCAACCCAACCGCCATATGATGCAGGAAAATGTCTCCTAAATGGTCATATGATGAGGAGATGATGTTGCACATTGTGAAGATGTTGACGCCATAAAATGATAAAGGATACTTGACCTCGTATGATGAAAAGAGATGCCCGACGCCTTTGATGAGATTTACTCCCTTTTCCCAAAGCTGTCATACGATAGAAAGAAGTTGGCATACCATGTAATCAGTGACCATTGGCCATATGGTATGGTTTCCCATTGCTAGATGTCGTACAATATGGAGAAATGCCGGTTGTACTATGGAGTGAATACCTTGTTGCCTTCAAAATACTTCAACCTGTTGTACGATGTGGATGGTGAGGCGTACAGTGTGAGGAAATTGATGTAGAAGATTGATTGGCTGTATGCTATGATGATGCTATCATATGGTTGAAATTGATTGTACATTGTAGATTGCAAATGCTGATTGGCCCCTTTTTAATGATGATTGAATAGTGATGAAGAGAGGATGTCGTATGATGGAAAGAGATGTGCGGTGATGCTGTACAATGCACTAAATGAGTGGGTGCTTTCGTTGTACAACTTGGAGGTTGAATAGAGGGTGATGTTTTCTGCCAAGAGAATGATGATGCTATACGATCAAGTACTATGCCTTTGATTGCTGAATATTATATTGATTGACTAATGGTTCGATCATACAATGAGGAAAATTAGTGGCCGTATGAGAACTTTATTATTTATGCTCTTCGTCGAGTGATGTCGTACTTGATGTTGTTGTACAATTTGATAGTCAGGCTTTATAGTTATGCTTTTTAATACACTTGGATACATATTGTTAATAATTTTGCATTTTTCTGCAAAGTCGAATACCTTAGCTGCAACTGTTGTCTTTTGCAACCCATGGACTATGTCTCACACACATAAACTGTCCAATTTTTCAAACTCATTCTTCATCGGTTGCTCTTCACTGATAGTCATAGCTTCAAGAAAATTATACGTTTATGGAAATACCTCATAGTCCTCCATTTGCCAGTGAAATAGGCCATGGAGAGAATTTGTTTCATCCTCCGAGTATGACTATAATTCCACAATACCTTCGTTATTCGGATCTATGGGACCTCGATCATGCTTCTCTGTCCATTCTTGTTCGGAGTCTGGATTCAATGAATCAGAGGAAGCTACTTCCTCACTTACAACTTGGTTCTTTAAATCAATTATATATTTCTGACCCTTGTTCTCAGTGGAGATTGTATTCTTTTTCCAATTGTGATCGGCTGTAGTTGCTACTAGCCAACCCTGACCTAACAATGCATCACATGCTTTCTTCCTTAATGAAATGACCACAAAGTTCAACAAAAATGCTTGAATTCTAATAATTACCTTTTGTCCCATTAAAAATCCAAGCACCTTAATACCTTGTTGATTTGCACCCACTAGTCGAAAAGTTGGTGGGCAAATGGTTGGCTTGCCCAAACTTCTCCAAGTGTCTTCTAGAAGTGCATTCATGCCAGACCCACTATCAACAATTGTATTGGTAAAATTCCTTCCAAGGATCTCCATATTCACCACCTCTAGTTTCTTTGCCATGTTAACTATCGATAACATTGGGTCAATTATTTGGTCGCTCGGTAGTGGAGGTTTAGTTATTGGTTCTTCATTCTCACTAGATTCCAATTTGGTCGTAGCATGCATTGTCTCATTCTCCTTTGATACAATAGCTTTTTGAAGTTTAGGAATACTTTGTAATAAATCTACTACTTTAATCGATATAGTAGCTTGAAGTACTTGCCGTGCAATATTTTTCTCGAATTGCAAGTGATTTGTTACTGTACTTGCATTTGCATTTCAGTGGCATCATTTGTTATCCATAGCATTCTCCACTTTGGCTCTTGCTTCACGAAGCCTTTCTTTTTCTATATGTGGGTCTAGGTACACAACCTTCTTTTCTTGGGCACGAGTAATGGCCAATACTTTATAATGCCTTACATCAATCATGTTGACACTAGCCCTTTTCTTCAGACACTTGGTATCTTCATGGTTTCAAGGTCCACACCATTTGCACAATAATTGCACTTTGTCTTGCTTGTTCTGGCAGTCCCTCGCAAAGTGTCTCCATTTGCTACATTGTCGACATTGTATGATAGGGCGTCCTTTGGGGTCATATTGTATTTGGCTTTGTCCTCCTCATTGGTTTCCATAATCACCTAGAGATGCATTTTGTGGCTTCAATGGAGTCGATTCCTCTC
Source organism: Sequoia sempervirens (assembly GCA_007258455.2). Lineage (NCBI taxonomy): Eukaryota > Viridiplantae > Streptophyta > Pinopsida > Cupressales > Cupressaceae > Sequoia > Sequoia sempervirens. Next base: position 7,039 of record VDFB02386179.1, on the reverse strand, counting down.
CCTGCATAAAAAGTACTTGTGTACTCTTGGTCTTCAAATTGTATGGGCACTCCTTTATTGAATGACCCATAACCTGGAAAATCTCACAATGTATCTTTTTAGGACAATTACCTTTTGTGTGCCCCTCAATTTTGCACTCAGTACACCATAGTTCATTAGTTTCTTTGTTGGTTTCTTCACCTTCAATTCTTTCATTATTCGAAGCATGTCCCTCTAAAGTGCTTGTATCATTCCTAAATCATTGTGACCATTGTCATCCGAACATCCATCTTCCTCTGTTTTTCTTTTATTGCACGAAGACATTTTAACTTCACTTTCTATGTCCATTGCTCAATTGTAAGCGTTGGCATAAGAGGGGGGTACAACTTTCATTTTTTCCTTAATGAAGGGATTAGCCCTTTGATAAAATACCTCTTCAATCCATTTGCCGGCTGGTTTTCCAGATTCACCAATAGTTCTTTGAGCCTACGATTGTAAGCATGTGCATTTTCAGGCTTTCTTTGTTTGGTATTGTAGGTCTCCACTACAATTGTGTTATTGTCTTCCAGGAGTTTGAATTCCTCTTGGAATGCTCTTTTCACTGCATCCCATGTAGCTTTGTGTGCTATGTCCAATTCTGTATACCAATCTATGGCTATGCCTCCAAGAGTTGTTGGAAATGCCTTCAACGAATAGGTTGTGTCATCCTGGGCATTTGCTACCCAGATTGTCTTGCATGTCTTACAGTTCCTCGCAGAATCCTCCGATTCGTTCCTTGTGATTTTTGGAAGTTTATGCCTTTCTACACTCGGATTTGTTGGAGGAGTCACCATCTTGCTTCCCGATTCCACCCTTTTTGATGATAACCTGATTGGAGAGTCTTGATTTGTATGTTCCGGTGCTTTCCTTGCACTCATGGACATGCCAAAATCCTTCACTTGTCCCTCTTCAATGTTTATCACTCTCGGGTTTCCTTCAAGGTCCTTTCTATGCTCCCTTCGTCATGGCATTATCGACTACAATCTTCCAATATTCTATTCTTCCATAAGTATCAAGTCTTTGATCTTGCGTATGGTGTTTTTGTACATCTTTGTCAAACCATTGGTAGGTTCTCCCTTGCCTTCTCCTTTGGCTGACTTCGATAATACAAATGGTTCTTTGACGACGAGGTTGGTAGGTTCTCCCTTGCCTTTCCCTTCGTCCAACGTTGATGGTATGAACGGTTCTCCCACTTGGTTGGCGAGGTTGGTGTATGCTTTGTCGGGGAGCAGTAGATGTCATGCTATTTCTTCCCACTCGCCCTTTGTGTGTTCTCTTGCCGTGAAAGTGTTCCTTTCTTTCCGACTACGGCTTCTACTTACGCTTCAACTTTTACTCTTGGGTGCACTTGGACTTTCGGTCAAAAGGCCTTTGCCTTCTTCAACTTCAACCTTCAATCGTCTCCTTCATTCTCTTTGTTCAATGATCCTTAAAGATCACCTGATCTCTTGATCTTGACCACGTTGTGGTCTCTTCTTGCCTTTATTGGGGTCTAAGGGCATGAATCTCTCAAATCTGACCTGGTTTCTTTAAGGCAACGACACCAAATGATTGCTTTCAACTCTATTGGAATGATTATAACAAGGAATTATACAAAGTAAACAATAAAGTATAAACAAGATAATTCATATCAGCAATCAAAGAGTATTTCTATTCATTCATGTGCAATTACAATATGCTTGAGATATTAATGCTTGCGGTCCCTAATCATGTGTACAAACATAATATTTATAGGACAACTGACGGTTGCTGACAACTGCCAATTGCTAACAACTGGTACTACAACTATCGGGAACTACTTGCCGATTACATCAACTACTAATTATTTATTTTGCTGATTACAATAGGATTTACTTATGTTAGAATATTATATTCTACTTATGCTAATGGTCAATTATAGCTACAGTAGTAGTTAGGTAGCTAGTAGGTAGACATTTAATGTCTACAGTAGGTTTCCTCTATAAATTGTAATCATCTTCTTTGTTAATAACAAGCAATTTCATAGCAAATTATAATGAGGGAGGGTGTTAGAATAACAAGCAATTTATAGAGGTTTCCTCTATAAATTCTAATCATCTTTTTTGTTAATAACAAGCAATTTCATAGCATCGAAAATGAGGGAGGGTGTTAGAATATTATATTCTACTTATGTTAATGGTCAATTATAGCTACAGTAGTTGTTAGGTAGCTAGTAGGTAGACATTTAATGTCTACAGTAGGTTTCCTCCTCTATAAATTGTAATCATCTTCTTTGTTAATAACAAGCAATTTCATAGCAAATTGTTTCATGGTATCAGAGTAGGTCTGAGCCTCCCTTATGGGAGGGCTCAGGATTTTGGGAGGGCATTTTTAAATTTGTAATTCGTGATTTATCACGTGAGATTTTTGTGAGTCCAGATCGAGGGTTCTTGTTTGCATTTTTCGTGAGTATTTTCATGAAAAATTTCAACCCTCCTGTTGCTTCAATCTAGGCGCATGTTTTTCTGCCTGCATTTTCTGAAGATTCTCTGTCAGACGTGTTTTCTTTTGGTCGTGCTGCCAAGTTCGTGATCTGTGCGGACGCGTTTTCTGCAAACGCGAATTTCTGAGGTGTTCAGGCCGCGCATTCAGTTTTGAGTTGCGGTTTTCTTCATCCGCGTCGGCGTGTTCTCTGTTCGCGTGTCCTCTTTGCTTATTTCTGGGCACGTTTTTTGTCTAAAACCCGTGAAATCTACTGGCCGCGCGACCTTCTGGTGTATTTTGCGTGCTCTCTGTCCGTGCGCAATCTCTCATAATTCTTGGCTGCGCGGGTTCTTTGAGTATGGACGCGTTTTATTCATCTCCGGTAAGGGCGTTTCGTGGAGATTTCTATCGCTTTTTAATTCTCCGAGCAACATTTTCGGGAATTTCTTGATCGCTGATTTTCTTCTGATTTTTCCGCTCTAATTTGCCTCTCCCCGGCCTTCCATGTGCTGCCCCTTTCGGCTTTTCATTTTGACGCTTAAGCCTGTTTGCCTGCTGGATGAAGATCTGGATACTTTGAGAACGACGGCGAGGCGATGCCCGCTTTCTGTAAGATTAGAGCGGTTTTGTACCAGAAGTCGCTGGTTTCTGGGAACTGCAAAGATTTCGCAGATGCATCCCAACAATGGCGGCGAAGTTTCGCCAGTCATTTACGGTTTCACCTTGTTCTGGCAAAATTATTTTAATTGCGGTTTTCGCGGCATCTCAGCTGGCGAGCCGCCCACTTCTGGCGCCGTTTATGCTCTCATTTCGTGGGTGATGAGCCTGGCGGCGGTCCCAACCTTCGCAGCGACCATCAGCCGGGAGCATGAGCTTGGCTTTTTGTAATTCTCATGAAATTACTATGCGATTCCTTTGTTATAGGGCCACTTTTCCCTTAAAATTTAAAGGTTTATAATTTTCTCCTTAAAAAAAAAATTACGAAGCTTTTCCCCTTTGCCAGATACCCTAGTTAGGGTTTCTGTTTTTCGGGAGGGCTCTTTGGTCTTTTGTTTTTACCGTTTTTTCCGAAAAAACAATGATTTGTAATCTTGGGTTTGGCGATTTTTTCCTCAAAAATCATGGTTTGTTGCAGTCTGTTTTTGTCGCACCTAGAGTTGCTGGGGCGAACACTGCACAACTGGCTTCTTGCAGTCTGTTCTCGGGCGTCGTGCTCCTCTGCAAAAGTCTCGACGGTTTGCCAATTTATCCTCAAAATCGTGGCCGTTGTTCTCAGTGTGTCTCTGGTTTCAGAGACGGACAACTCTGGACACTTTGTGATGACTTCTAGTCAACAGTTCTGCAGTTTCTGGGAGGGTTGGTGGTAGACTTCTCTTACATGGCAGAGTCAGTGGCAGACTCTTGTCTCTTGTTGTAGAGCTTTTTATGTTTTATTTTGGATGTTTTCGGTCACCAACATTCTGCAGATCCAGGGAGGGTCTCCATAGCAGCAGAGTGTTCTGAAGAATTTGTGACCAAGGACCTGCAGATTGTTTTCTGTAGGCTAGTTAGACGATTGACCATTAAGGGAGGGTGTTAAAATATTATATTCTACTTATGTTAATGGTCAATTATAGCTACAATAGTTGTTAGGTAGCTAGTAGGTAGACATTTAATGTCTACAGTAGGTTTCCTCCTCTATAAATTGTAATCATTATCGTTGAAACGAGATTACACTTTGTCACACACTTCCATTCTCCTCTTTGCCTCCAATATGGCAGCACCTGTGTACCTGTGAACAACCTCTTTGTGCTCCAACCTATTCCTACTTAGGTTCTTGTACTTGTAGTATGATTGTTCCTCCTTATTTTCCACATCCAAGGAGCTGAATTTATAGAGTTGTAAAGAGGTTTTATGCACCAAACTTGGCGCCCAAAGATGACTCTTCATTCCAAATGTCCCATCCTTTGATTTGCCTCGTAGGAATGTGTAAGGACACAAGTTTTTGCTCCAAAAAATTTCCCTCCAACCTAGGCACCCAAACTTGGAAATGAAACATTGCATGAAATGCCACAAATGAAGGAATTCAAGACACCTGTTGCCTCTTTCCAAACACCTACCAACATTCACCTTTTTGTCCTCTTCACTTGTCTTTTACTATCCCATTTAGGCATTACAATTGGGAAAAAATCAATTAAATATTTTACTATTGCTAGTGGAACTCTTCATCCCTTATAAACGTATTACGAACAATGGTGAGAATAAAATATTACAAATCATTTTCTTAATACACACTGTCTAGGGACACTTTCCAAGGATGTTGGAACCATGCAATATGACATAGAATTCACAACGTAGATGGCACCTTAATCCTTATAGTTTTGTGCTTGCAGCACAATTGAAGTGGTAGTAGGAGGCTTGCTCTTGGTAGAGTAGAGTAGGGTTTGCAATGAGTTGGGGTGGTCTGCCTGGTGGCATGGCCACCTAAGAAGAGTGAAGGTGGGGATACAGAGCCTACAGGTGGGGAATAGAGGAATGCTATCTTAGTGGCAGGAATTTCGGATGGTGGTGCTAGTAGTATTGGCTAGCATGCTATCATTATAGTGCCTACACAATAATTTAAAAAAAAAAAAAAAGCTTCGTACAGTATGGCTTGCGTGGAGGCCATATGGCTCCTCTAGGAATTTTTTTCCAAATTTTCTTTGTGTCAAAATGGATAAGGTTTATATGAAAATAGGGATATATTTGACCTTTCAGACACAATGGTAGGATTTGTTTGGCTAGAAAATGCCCTAGATACAAGTAGTATGCTTGATGCAACGATCAAACTCTCATTTTCAATCAAGCTTCCTAATCTTTGATTTCAGTGAAATGAAAGTCAATCTTGACTTTCTCAAGCCTTTTGGTTGTTGTGGAACAACTGAAAATGTTGCCAGGATTATTGAAAAGATGCAATCACTTAGATTTCAAAAAATACAAGTGCAAATCCTTGAGATTGAAATATTTTCTATCAAACATTTTTGATTCTTTAGATCATTTGAAGATGCAAGAGAAAAACATACTGATTTTTCAAAGTAATTATCCCCCCAAATCTTTCAAACATGGTAACTTAGATCTAACCCTACACCAAATGTTCTGATACCATGTTAGAATCTATAAAAGAGATGAAATCTCAAAATATAGTGAAGGAAATAAAACTAAAAAACTACAAATACAAATGATCTAGGATCAAAATAGCATTATAGAGTTTGAATCCAACAAGAGAAATACATATGCTTAAAAAGGCAAAAAGCATGAAGAGAACTGAAAAGCATGAAGCTACATGAATACATGAATGTAAATACAAGTTTGGAGAGGGAGTGTATATACACTGTGTGAAAGGGAGGAGGTGTCAAAGACAACCAATAAGAAGAGTACACCAAAGTTTTTAAAAAATAAGAAAGTGTAACTTCCATGGAAGATACTGACAACTCACTCCACTCACATTAATACCCACTTTATTAATATAAGCAAGCTTAAATAAAAGTGTAGGAAAATCTTAGATAAAAGGAAAATAAAAACCCACTAGGAAAATCAAAACCTACACTAATAGTAAGAAAGGCCCTTAAAGAAATATATTTTTTAGTAGCAACAATGACTTGTATTTGTAGGAAACAATTTGTTATTCTTTATGAAAAATTAGACTGCATTTGGATATTTGAAATATTCATATTGCTCAAACAAGTAGAACTACAATGGGCCAAAAATATATAGAGCTTGTGATTGATCATTCTTGTTGCCATCCATTCCCAAATAGGTATACTTGTAATGAGTCCAATACACAAAAACCTACAGCTCTGAATGCTCTTCTTTTGCTTTAAATGCTCTTAATTCAAAAAGTTAAAGGCTCTAGTTTTTTGATTGTTGGGGACTCCTTTTCAAAATGGATGATGAGAACTGGCATGTAAGCATAGGCCAATATATGTCATTTTCCTGTACAATGGCCATGCCAGTGACCCCTAATGTCATATTTTTGTAAGAAAATCAAGGAACTATGGGCCGCTAAGGCCATAATAGCATCAAGATTTTTAGAAGCCGCTAAGGCCATAATAGTATCAAGATTTTTAGTAGCCTCTAAGGCTGTAATATTGGGAAGAGCTTTCCAAACTAAATGCTAGGATTGGATATAGAACTTCATCCGATACCCCTTCACATTATTATCAGGATCCTTCTCTTTGTCTTTGCCCTCACTAGTTTTGAATGCTGAAAAAGAGGAACTAACAACATCAACATACCCAGGCGGGTTTACAAGTTTGCAGCACCAATCTCAACATTAGAAGCCTGAATATGATCAGCATTATTTCCCATAAGAGTCTTTTGTACTGCACCTTTTAAAACCGCCGTTCCTTATTAGACTAACCATTCAATGAACAAAAACCATTGGGGTGTGGTAGGTAATAATTACATTATTGTGAGGATTTGATGTTATGGAAATTTCAAGTACTTAACAGTCTTCAAGTAATGGAACTAAACACCTTAAATAACTTGGTAAATTCAAATCTTCTTTGTGGATCCCAAGTCATTCCTCATTTAAAGGGTGTAAACCCTAAATAAGTTGAGG